>DWOF01000241.1:0-11608 GCA_018250795.1 Clito sp. Burns02 | reverse complement strand
GATTTGTTGGATTTGTCTCCGCCCCGAATAGCAGAATATATCTTAAAAATACTGAAAAATTCAACAGGAGCGGGAAACCAGGGAAAAACATTTTTGACATACAGCGCCATCTCTGATACATAGCATGTACTATGAAAGTTTAAAAGGCGAGTTAATAAATTTATGGGCAATACGAAGTTTGCCGGGTCCGCTAGTTTTATTATAGAACAGAAATTTTAAGGAAATGAATTAGATGGCAATGGGACAAACATGTTTTTGAATAGAAAAATCGAAAAGAAGTAAACAAAACAAAATGACGCGCGTTGCGAAATCATACATCGGCCAAAACGTGGGGAATTGAGCCATAAATTGTTTATCGCGGGGCGGCTGCCCTGGGTAAACAAAGGAGTGATTCCGCTCCAAATGTTCCAATGGTCCATTCACGTATTTGTGATGCAGTGGAACGGCCTTCGTGCTGTGTTGCCAGAATTGCTATTTAAATGGGACACCCTCATTTCATGACGGTTAATGCTGCGTAAACAGCAAACTTCATATACCTATTGCCAGTTAAAAAACTACTTCACGAAAAAACTATAAAAAAAAATGTTGCATCAACTTCAGTGTTTTATGGTGTTGGCCATAGAGAGAGCAATAGAGGCAATAGAGAGCTGAAAGGTGAACGAGGTCGCAGGCTAAAACTCGTACTTCAAACACAGACAAACCGACACGACTCACGCCATAACAAATTTATAACTCATCCAGCACATGTCTCCGCCGCCCACGCGAAAATTTAAAAATTTAGTAAAGCGCGCATTACTTATGACGCCGTCAAAACAAAACGACCATTCCGTGCATACTCATACGTATAAACGTAACCTTATGGCCGTATCAGACATGTTTATTATCATATTAACTATTACAGACGGAAGGTAATCCCTTTAATAGTGGAACGTTTCACTATTTTCGTATTCCCGTGATCCCTTTGATTGGCACTTTTGAATGAGTTATTGGCTTTATAGTGTGGGTAGGTAAGGATTATGATATTGCCGATGGATTTACAGTTTAGAATAAAACCTAATCGGTAATATAAAATTTTATTAGTCGTTAACATTTAACTTTAGCATTAGACGAAATACACAGAACTGATGAATAACCCAAAACCTGTGTCAATTGTTATTCTTAACCGCAAACTACGTCAAAGCAAATAAAAAAACATCAATTCAAGAAATTTAACCGGCAAAAAGTATGTAACCAGCCGAGATGCTGCAAAAAATCTCTCATTACGTTGTTCGGACGCAATGTGTATTTTTAGACAACCTTAGACACTGCACCACTCGACGCCCCCACGGCAACGCTCATTTGTTAAAGATAAACTGTACCTACTGTACGACTGTACCCCTAATACTACAATGTTAAAAATTTTCACATAGACAGGTTCACACAACCTTAGACAGGTTCTCTGCAATTAAAAAATCCAGCAATGACCACATTTATCAAGGTGTCGTCAAATAGAGACAACAAAATACTTTCATTACGTTTCTAAAGAGTCAAGAACACATTTATGCCCCGTGAAAAGTTCCAAAACATTCCGTCTACGGCCATTACCGACAAAACGTCGCAAGAATATCATGAAATGCTCGCCTAGTTGCTTTAACGGCTCCCGCGTGCGAGTTTCCGAACAAACAAGTTGGAGACTACCAACTTCCATCGTACTCTCTGTACCGAGTTTAGTTTCTCGAATTAAGGGGAGTTGGCAACTTCACGTTAATATTTGTCTCGGGGGGGCCTAGCGCGAAAACTGCCAACTTTTCGCATTACTACTTTAGGAGACTCCACGATAAGCTAGTATAATGTTTTACAGCCCAATTCAAGTACCTTTGCATTGATAAATGTCTTTATTGTATTAAAACAAACAGTAATAAAAGGACTTTTTGATCACTAGCCCGCATCGTCTCAAATCCGCAACTGAGCAGCATAGTGACATCTAAATTTAAAGTCTACATCAAAGGAAATCTATCGTGAAGATCGCACGAACGGGCATCTACAATATGCATCTTTGTCGGCCACTTCCGCCATATCAAATCGCGCCACATAAAGGCACCTCAGTGTTAAATGAGTATGACTATCGGACGGGGAGTACAAGGTCGTATCTCTCGAACTCGGCTGTTCTACACTTACATTCGAAGACACACAGATCCAGAGGGCTCCTTTATGTCAAAATCACATTAGCTATTGTTCGAAGACGCCTTTGTCGGTGTAATACGATTACATATTTCACCAGTGCACATAACGCCTCGGGTATATAGTGTGAGCGGCAAGCGACTTTGTGTCTTGGTGGATGGTGTTACGTAACATAATCGCGTTCAATAAATGTATCTCGTTCCTCGTGGCCGATTATACAATCGCTGAAGCGAGGATAGCGATGGAATTTTATGTATTTCAGACGTCGAAATCGCTGAGCAATAACATTCGAGTGTTTTATTACGTGCCTTCGTCGTACGGCCGCCGTTTATTATCAGCTTGTAAAGATAACGCTCGGGATTGTGTGATACGAGAAATGCCTGTCTTTTTATGACGAATGACAAATAATCTTACAAAAGTTTTAAAGAAACGGGTCGCATTCTCCTTTATGTTATCGTGTCTTTGTTTTAAAACCGTCTCTATAGTTTCTACTCAAACAACTTTTTACTCAAACCGAATATTTGTTTTGTCTCCAATTCCCACCACTTAACAAATTCATTTTAATATTTAATGACAACTTCATGAAAAAAAGGAAAGTTTACGAACGATACAATTAACGTACGTCGAGGTAGTTGTTTGAGTTTACAGAAATAAAAACAAAAGTGGCCAACCAACAGGACTGAACACATTTTAATGACGTACAACCGATGTACCTAATGGACTTCTAATGACGACGAGTAGGTATCATTTCGATATTATTATGTCATAATGGTTTGTAAATAACTTTCCATGCCCTACTCGGTCGACAAATAACGTTTAAAGATATAATAATACTGAATAGCACTTGACCACAAAAACAATGAAGATAATCGCTTTATTTATCTTGTTACGTCACTGTATGAATACCTAGCATATCAGTTTCCCCGTGAACGAGAATTGGACAATGAGCCTGTATGCTAGCGGTGATAAGGATTATCACGTACTGCTTATAAATACAATAACATCGCAAATGTGTAGTTCACGATCTGAAACGTAAGCGAACACTCGCACAAAATACCAATAAAGAAAAGTACAAACATCCTATTTCTCTATCATCTATTCCAGACTACGAATATTTCTATTTGTATGATGATATACGTTTAAGTACCCTAAAAGCCTAGCCACGTGTATAGAAGGCCAAAACCACGACAGAGAAAATCAATATGACATCATTTGTACAATAATACACAAAGCCGTTTGGTAATTACAATTTTAATAGGTCGGTCAGTGGAGGGTGTCCACCCGTCCACAGTTGGAGAACGGGAGGGGGGGGGGATAGGCGGGAATAACGGTCTGCAGTACAATGGAGAATTACGTAACTCAAAATTATATAGCTCTTGATAACGTTATTGGACGTGATTTTCGCGTTCGAACACCTCGCCCGATCCAATCGTTAAGATAATATTTGCACGAATTTAGAGTTTAAGCTTGGGCCGTAATTGGTATTGTTTCATACTGTTAGGTACTTCATATATGGTTAGTAACAACGTCTGCTAACGTAGTACCCGCCTATTCAGGTAATCAGAATTCAAAATTGGAATAAATTTATCACTATAAGGAAAATCGTCCCTATTCAAAAGTACCTACTGGGCAAAGCTTTCATGAAAATACATAGCCGAGAGAAAAAAAACTAACTTACTTTCGTTTTGCGTGTTTGAGTGGCAAGTGGCTAGTTATAACGCTAATTAAGATAACGTAACCCTTTACGTATTACTTACCTACAGTTGCAGTTGAAAAAAAATCTAATAAAACTCCTCTCACGCTATGCTAATTAAATGAGTTGAACAAGAAAGAAAACATCGGGAAAAACCCTGCCGTGACATGTGTAGCGAAATTCTGTTTAAATGGACACTTCGCCTAAAATTATGGACACGAGTCGTTAATTTATGCGCATACGTTTAATACGCGGCCGTCGGAACGAGCGCGGCGAGACGAAGAAAGAAAGTTGTACGCAACGTTTATAGAGTGTTATTATAATTTCTTATGAGGATTTAAACGTTAAGGCATGTTTTATGCGTATTGCTCGACTGCGGACCGTTATCTTACTTATATTTCGCAGTGGTTCCTGTATAAGTATCCAACAAAAACGTCGGATATATCAGTATAAACCTAAACTGAACACTATCATATAACTATAGCAATCTCAGCTTGCTTCTAAGCATAAAAGTGTCAGCCAACTACTATACAACGTCAGTCAGTACCTAACTTAACCCTCCGTAGCTCGACTTAGAAGATATCAAAGTTGCAGAAATCTCAAAACCGCTGTTCGCTTTTCGTCTACACAAGCTCCTAGGTCCATTAAATTTTCAACAGCAACGCAACGAAACGATCGGCCGCAGAATTTCGGTTAACGTTCAATTAACTGCACTACGGAACAGAAATGTTCAACGAGCAAAAACCGCAAAGCGCATTCGGCCATTTTAAATCTCCGTGTAGCATATTGGGTTTATTACAGATTGGATTTACGCTTTCTACTGCGCCGGACAGAGGCAGGCTCGTGGAAACTTTTCTATTGGAAAATCAAAAGGAAACAGAATACGCATGTTACGGTAAAACTTCTATGTGGAAAGTGCGAGTAATTAATCAAAAGGATACTTATCAAGTTGCTAAAATATATGTCGTATTACACCGACATCGAATTTAGTACAATAATAATTTTACCATTTAAATATTAACCTATATGATAACTAAGTGTTGTTATGAGATGAAACTAGAAACTTGCGATTTTACATTTCAATTATAACATACGTGATACTCAATATCAAAGGTTTTACCTACATAGTTATACACCTAAACTCACGTAATATTGAAGTCCAATCACCAAATAAATAACTCAGCAACAATTCTCGCCTTGGCATGGCATGGTAGCCGTGGCTCGGTGAGTCAGATACGGCATAATAATGAGGTTTTTACTGTAGAGTCTGGCATCAAGTTCACGCAAGACGTTTTCCTTTACCGTCGCACTTAAATTATAGTAATGATAATTAAACAATGTTTTATGCTAATACAATGTAATTCGTTGTATTGCTAATTTATTTATATTTAAATGAAGCAACTGTGAACAAAATGTACTTGTACATTTAAGCATTAAACGCAAGAGTTACTTGCATTCTCCATAAGTGAAAATCAGCCTCGAAGTAAGTTCAATTAAAAATGAGAGTCTAGTAGTTATGTAGTTAGTTAGTTCCGACACCAAGCATTCCATCAGATAGTAAATTGAAAAAACTGAGTACCTTTTCAAAAATCGAACAAA
Source organism: Clito sp. Burns02 (assembly GCA_018250795.1). Taxonomy (NCBI): domain Eukaryota; kingdom Metazoa; phylum Arthropoda; class Insecta; order Lepidoptera; family Hesperiidae; genus Clito; species Clito sp. Burns02. The sequence continues at coordinate 6,156 of DWOF01000241.1, read as the reverse complement.
AAATGTAATCCACGGCTTTCCCGTGACAACACGTATACCCTCTATTTATTCCCGAGCTGCACGGCAGCAGCACTCGTAAATAAAACTGCCAATAATACCTCCGTGTGACAGCGGGGGCGATTATTCTTTGTGACGACAGCAATATTATTCATCTGTGTAACGGCGGAAATTCATATTTTTCTGTATCTACGTACCTAGTCGAAAGCTCAGTAATTCAAGTCTGTCTAGTAATTCAAGGTTCTTTTTGAACTGTTCATAAAAAAAGTTAGCCAACAGTTACGAATTCTGCACTTAGATAGGTTTATGAAAATGAAGAAGGTTAGATACGATCTTGTGTCCTATTTGCGTTCTTTACCGAAGGTACTTAACTATATGCAGAACAAAAAAGCTAGGAAAACTACTAAACATGATTCAAAAACATTTGGTCAGTCCTTATGAAACGTTAAGCCCATTTTCGCAAGACTACTGAAATAAAACATGAGTGCAGAGGTATTGCAACGACTGTAATTCGTAGCGATTACCGCGTCCCCAAAACGCTTGAATCCGGCGAACAGAAATTTCATAGACAATTTGAGTTTCATAATGACATAACACTTATCGTTAGTGTTTGGTTAGCAACTTGGGTATTTTCCTTCGTGACGCAAATGGTTAACTGTGTTTAATAAATCATGTTGGCTTTTTGTTCCTCTAGAAAACGTTAGGAATCTTGTGTGCCACTGGTAGACGTTCTTTCATTTCTTCAGACATACACTTTCCATCCATAAGCCATCTTACCAAGTTATACGATTGTAACTGTATTGTAATACAATACCAATTAATTATACTAACTGATATGAATCTTAGAGACAGTAAGAAACGTTCATTTCTCTTACAATAACCAATATGAAGAAATAACAAATTTCACTCCAATTTCCATTAGATAATTGTGTAGTGCGCACGAGAACCTGTCACAAGAGATCGTTTTGTTAGCAGTGAAAGCCGCACATACAGACAGACCCGTTTGACGCGCTCGTTACACGTGTCACGCCGCCTGGCGCCGAATACACGCATCGCACTTACATATATGAAATATGGAGATCTTATCTGGATAATTACGTGTCAACTATATTAGGTTTAAACTACTTCGGTAGGTACATTCGTCAACGAACTAGGTATATGATATGACGATATTTATGACCAGCCTTTGTCGAGTCAATGTAATCAAGTCAAGAGTGAATAGGTTTTTTCTAAGCAATGTTTGCTAGTTAAGACATTTCGATACACATCTACTTACGTACTTACAAACTACAGATGAAACGCATATCAATTTTAAACGCAATTAAGTAAATAACTTGAATATTCTTTAATAAATGTTCCGATCGTCGAAAGCGGGTCAAGATTTTTTAGAATGCAGTTGCTATTTGGCGCGGGATGCATATAATAAGCGGCCGCAAACCGGCTCTCTGTCTTGACTCATTATTTACTGTCTACACGCTTTTGTTTTCGCTCTTCCTTCGCCTTATTTTTATTTGGCTCCAAAATTACGCGAATTGGAAGATATTTTTGGCAGCGCAACGCTTCTGTTTAATGAGCACTCTCTTTGGGGACGTTTTGTCACCGATAAAATATTAAACGCTCAAGTGTTTTCCTCGAAATGCGGCCTAGAACATTCATTATCCTCAACACTGTCAAGTTATAAATGGCGTGGTTAATTAATTTTTCGTTAGAACAAAGCTACGTAGACCTTTTCAAACCGCAATGAAACAATACGATTACTTATCTCCAATAAACTATTAACTAACAACGCTTTGAAAGATCAATCACCATTAAAATGTAAGTGCCTACACATTTTATTATTACCTACGTCTAACATAAAACTTATCGAAGCTGCCTTCTAAAGATATTACAGTAAATGTTTTTACTGTCGTCTTATTACTCCGCGTGAACAATTTCTAGAGAAATAAAGCTAAACAAGCGTATTTAACGTCGATAGGTGATCGGCGGTCGGGCCGGTTGCGCGCGCGCACGTGTGTGCGTGCTGCGTCGCGACGCGGCGCGCGCGCGTGTGCGGATACGAGCGGATATGCGCTGGACGTAACCGCTGTATCAGCAGGGCTGCGAAAACTATTGCACTTTATTTTTATACTGACTTATTCTGCCCGCGGATTTTTTAATTTCCGTTTAACAATTGTCCCAATACAAATAATGGGTTGAATACGTAAACGCGCAAAAAACTGAAAAAAAAACCCACGCGTAACTACCTACCTACCTCCACAGCATTATGTAATTCTATTGTACATTGCTATCAGAACTGTAAAAGCTTAGTAATTGCTCATATTTCATAGCGTGTAAGACACGTTATCGGGGTTTTTATTTTAACAGGCACACGCGTGAAAGTGTACGCGTGAATTATTACTTTTATTACAATTGTAAAGTTTCTACACCAATTACAATTATCATCATAATGTTTTACTTCAATAAGTCTAATTCTAAAGCACAAGATATTTAATATTAATAAAATGCTGTTTTAATGGACGCAGAGAACATCGAATACTTATGAGATAAAAAGATATTTTATCTCAACACAAGTCTGCATGTGGGAATGTGCATGTGCGCATTTCGTGTTGCATGTAATCACTATTCAATAGGGTTGCTACGTTCAGAATTTATGCAGAAAATATTACTCACATACAACCATCCAAATAAAAGTACATACCTAGTTATCCACAAATAACCTCACATAAGACATTGTCCTGTTTGTGCATGGGGATTTCCATGGGTAACAATGATCAGCTAAAATCAGGTGTCCTGCGCGCTCGTTTACTAATTCATTACTTAAAATAAATAAAAAAATGAGAAAATACACCTTTGATTCAATATGAAAGTTCGATTCTTAATGTGCATCGAATGCGCGCGAATAAAACGCAGTTACGATTACGAGTTACGACCTAAAGTTACTTTTCGCTGGAACAGAATGCAAACGGAATGTGTGGGAACGGCCACCACGGTCCGTCGGCCGCGCACTAAAAACGTGTGGACCACTCATTAATAGCCATTAACTATCCACACATACCTAACATCCATAATCCGCAATATGCATACAAATAGACTGATTTGATAAACGTGACATATTCCAGCTCGGTCACTGTCGTTAATAATATAATGGTGTTGGCAGCTTCATCGAAATTCTATTACTTAACATACTTAAATTACCGGATTGAACTAGATCTGACGAAGCACCGCTATTAGTTGTAATGGGGCGGAACCCGATCGGATAAACTAACGAAACAAGGAAAACGGAATTTAACTTTATGTCATAGATTTAAAGGTAAATCTGCAAATAAACGATGGCTCTTAATAAATTCTTAAGATTCTTCTACGTAATCTGTATAGGTAATAAAAAACGCGAAAATTTCATTAGCCGGCTAGGTACAAGGTTGGGAACATAACTTTGGCTGTAGGTCAAGGGCGATTCTGAATTATTTATGTAGGTACGCAAAAACTGTGATAACTACGTCACAGTTCAAAAGTTAAGGCTAAATTGGATTTGGAAAGATTAACAGTTTCTCGAGGTCCGTGTTTAAAAGTAACTCATTCCCCGAATAATTAATTAGTCAATTGCGCCAAAAGTTACGTAATCCTCGTTCTCTTTGTTCGAGGAATAACGATTTAGAGGACGCCATTTTGTTTAAGGTTCCACTAAGTTTTTAAGTCTGTATTCGCTAGACTTGAAACGAGCGAACGGAGGCTATTTAAACATGTGAATTTTTATTTAAATGAATTAAAAGGAACGTAATCCTCATTTTAGATATGTTAATCCAACCAATTGCCTAATTTGAAATTCAACGAAAAAAAAGTGTGCAAAAAAAGCTAGATTGCACAACCCTGTGCGGCCAACGCAAAGAACTCGACTCGTAAGCGCGTTGCCATGCAATCTATCTATCTATACGCTGCAAGTGAGTTCTTGACATCGCTTGTGGCGCACGGAGATAGGTCGAGGCGAACCGCGATGTCCGCGTGTGCCTTTGTTTACGACGCGCACACACACGCACCGAGCCCGCCGTACACGGTACACCTATGATAGATGTACTTGGCATCAACGTTGATGCTAAAACAGTGTTACAACTATACTATTGTATAATGCGAGCGTATTTACGTCTACAGACAGCTTCATAAGAGTTCTCGCGTGCTGCGTCTAATGGAAATAATAGCCGATCACTGTAAGGAGAAAACTTGCAAGGGGAAACTTTAAAACAATTATAGGTTTCTAGTTCGCGAAGAATAACAAGATTGTGCTCAACGGCTCTCGGAACTTTGATCAAGAAATTAATGAAACTTTGAAAGAATTCCAACAAGACTAAAAACCAACAACTCAAAACAAATACAAAGCTAAATAGGTAAATAATGAAAGGCGAAACTTCCAAATGAAATCCATTCAAACTTTTTACCCATTTCAAACTTAGTTGAGCGAGAAAGTCGGTACTAATTTAACTTCTCTGAGGGGACATGTTGAAGAACATTTTGTTTGATGTTCGGTCGAATGAGGTATTAGGAATCACTGGAAATGCCAAAAGTAATAAAAATTTCGTTCAACTAATCTTGCTTCGGTTATCATATCAGTAAAACGTAAAATTATTACGCAAGTTGTTAAAATCTACGATCGACCTTTTTTTGCTAACTACAGAAATTTGCAAAAGGATGTCACATTTATTGTACTTAAATGGAAAATATTTTATATCTGTAAGCACTATTGGATTTTGTACTTAAATCTTAATTTTTGTAAATCGATTAACCAATGTAAGGATTACAAATTTAAACAATTTAGGAGTTTTTGGGTACAGTTTTAGACTTAAAGGTTCACTTAAGCACTTCGTACCTAAAACTACCGTATTGTGTGGTACATGAATGTGAAAATCTTCACTTGTGAATTCTTTGGTGACATTTTTTTTTTCAAATTTATAAAAATACACATGTAATCTTTATCGTAAGATGAAAGTGTGTTAAAATTATGGATAAGCAACAGAATGTACTTTACTGGCATTTATATTTATGCTTTATCAAAAATAACTTATAACTTATAATTGTTCAATGAGTTGGCAATTTGTTTATTATTTCGAGCGTCACATTCTGGTATGATGAAGCATGTGTAGGTATAGTTTTTACTTAGTAACTTTCTAATGCAAGTAGGTCACTGGTCACTAGACGTACAACGGGAGACCGCGTGCGTCTTTTCGTACAAGTACTTCGGTTCGGTAGTTTCTAGAAAACCATTTCGCGACCATCACGTTTCTTACGAACAGTGACGCGGCGGCGTCGGCGAATGTGTCGTCGGCCTACAGCTAGCGAGACCACAGGGCAGTGCCGCGCCGCTCTAGGCTATGACGCTAACTCATTTACAACAATTACACCCATATGCTTCAAACCACTATCACCTAATCTTCACAAGTTACTCCATTGCCACCAAAGTAAACACATTTTATATGAATAAGACCAAACATACCGAATATACGCCGAATCCAACAACAAAGAGTAACCAGAACCAGCCACGCGCTCCAATTACAGGGCACTCACAAAATCACCAAATCACAAGGTATTGGAGCAAAATTATTTCACAAAATCGTCAATCTTGTCCACAGTCAATTTACAATGTCAATAGAACAAAGTTTTTTAGTTTTTCCTAGCAATAAACACTTAACCGGGAAAGCGAACCCTGAATGACCGCCAGCTACGTACAAAATGGCGGATTCGCGTTATGAAAGTGACGCGCTGACGCGCCGACAAAATTCAGATTCAGAATAAAAAGCTTGGAGTTGTCTATGACTGATACTCGGAGGTGAAACAAAATGATCATTATTTTTATAGACTCAGACTTTGTATAATCCATGGTATCTCATGATTTTGGAAATGTAATGTAATATTATTATCGTATGGAAACTTATTTAAATTCATTCTTTGTAAATTAAAGCGAAAGAAATAAGTAAACTGAAGCTTAAATTCATTTGTAGTAGGTAGATACAATAAGATTAAGATACCTACTTACATAAAGTAAAATCTGTTTCATACAATTTAAAATATTACATAGAATACAATTTTTATAATTGTAATATGATTATATTAATAAATTTTAATTTTATGACGTTTTATGTGTTTTTAATATTTCTTATGTAGGAGGTGCAT
>DWOF01000240.1:0-11612 GCA_018250795.1 Clito sp. Burns02 | reverse complement strand
GGTGAAACCAATAAATAAATTAAAACGACAATTACAACCTTAAATCTTATCATATTATTTTAAATTTTTTATTTCACTCAGTGGCTTGTCTTGATAAATTTCTAATGTGGTTCTATAAAGATAAAACGAGAATTTTTCTAATCATTAATAGGTGTTTCGTTTAATTTATTTATTGGTTTCACCGTCTGAGATCTCTGACCATTAGTATGGTTTGTTCTATTATCTTATTTTTATATTGGTACACGTATTGTCTTGTTTAAAGAAAGATAAAACGCGAATCTACGTGACTTTCTACGTGTTTCCCATACTTATAATAATAACTAACTTACCTCAGAAGGAATGAGACACGGAAACCAGTGTTACATATTTTATTTAACGATTCTTCGGACTATCAATGAAACTGCAACGAAACCATTAAAGTTATGTTGTTATCGCCTAATTAGTGGTCTGTGGCGGCTAAGTATTTTTTTATTATAGGCTTATTACCTATCTTTGTTTTTCATTTCTGTGGCGACATTACAAGCGAAAGTCTACTAAAGATAATAAATTGCAGCAATATCAATTACGGGACTCAAATCGGAAGTAATTTATTCAGTCGCACGATCAGTCAGTTTTACTGGATGACTTTCGTAGCTAATAAGATGAAATGTTTGCAAAGAAAATCATTTTCAGTTAAAATACATGAGGGAAAACTTAGTCGCAAAATTATAATCGCGTAATTCGTGTGTCATGCAAACCTTAGACTTTAAATCAGGAGGAAGCCAGCGTGCAATAATATGGAATCGTTAATTTGTAGACCAAGCGCAGGGTTACAAAATACGAGTACCTACCTATGTCTGCGTGAACGCCGCTACGCGTAGGCTTTGTGGGAGACTAACTAACGAACCGGCCGGCCGGCAGCCCGCCGCTTTGCTAGCCGCTATCGTATAGTGTTGGCGCGTCACTCTAAGCCGGCGCACGCGCACCTCTGATATCAAACGCGTATAAAAGAGCTCGCGCCCTTAACGGCGCCCACTCTCACTCTGCTCCTTTAAACCAACAACTTGGATTAAAATGGACATTATGGACGCAGTGCCCTCACACCATCACCATGAGGACGACACAGACGGCGTCCTCGTTGCTAAGGGCGTGGCGATGGTTGTTCTCTTCGTCTCCTCCATGATCTGTGGTCTCGCCCCGTTGTTTCTAACGAAGAGATTCAAATGGTTATCCGCTGATGATGCAGGGAATCTTAAGTCCAAGAACAAGATCGTGGTGACCCTGCTGTCGTTTGGAGGCGGTGTGCTGCTGTCGACGACCTTCCTTCACCTGGTGCCGGAAGTTGACCACAACATTGACCACATTGTCGGTAAGTACAGTTTGAATTTTGTATTGTAACTGCCTAATCCGTCGTGTCTATTTTAAACCTCGGATATTCGTTAAGAAAGTTTTAGACTTTGATTCAGGTTTCTTATCGCAATTATTTCAATATTTAAGCTCAAGTCCGATATGATTTGAACTCGATTTTACACTTACTGGCCTTGCGTTTGCTAGTACGAGTAGGTAGTAATTTAATAACTAACTCTGTGATTAATTTGCCGCACCATGCTGTAATCGCGATATCAAAGATTCTTGTACCTATTGTAAAATCTATAATAACGAGTATTATTGTAATGATTCGTTCGTTAAATCTCTTGATTTTTTAACTTTCTAATCGATTAAAATAATAAGTTTTCGCTTGATTTTTTTTTAAGTTTGTTACTCCGACCTTTCTGAACCAATCGGACATGCTATAAGGCAGTTTTTTTTAATTCAGTTAAAAACAGTTAACAATTTACAAGTACATAGGTAGGTAAGTGTTAACCGGCAGATAGAATAAAAAAGTGTTTTTAAATAAGATCTGAGAATGAATAAGAACTTTTATGGAGAAAAATTACAATTTATCAGTAGTACGTAAGTAGGTACCTACCTACCTATAGGAACGTAAGGTATTTGTAATATATTTATTTGCAGTACTTTTCATTCCACGCCTCGTTAATATATTGTGCAAGTTTGTTGGGTGTATTTCCGTCACCGGCTGCGAATGAAACATCGTTTTAATATTCGCGCAAATGTTACAAACAGTTGAAGCTTAGGTACTTGTGCTATTTTTTAAATTTTATTTATTTCGTACACAAAGACAGACCAATCTTAATAAACGATTAAAATCTAAAGAAAAAATAAAACATTATTTTAAATATAAAAAGTAGCATCCAGATTTCCTTATGCTTGGTTTAAACTTGCTACTTTAACATATTAAGTGGTCAGTGATAACCATAGACACGCATGAATATTTTGTCTCCGATATCTTCTCATAGGTATTTCCAAGGAATATTAACTATAACTATTAATTTGATTGGTGAAAGCTGTAAAATTTTATTGCATTAATTGCCTGCAATAATGTTATTTTATGTATAGTTCTTCGAAAGTAACGGTACTTTCGTAGTAATAAACGTATCTTTATTTACGTACAGATGTTTTCCTCTTTAAGTTACCTACCCCACCAAAGGCGGTTATTATCTGAAACTTGTTTTTAAAAGCCGTAGTATCAAGTAAAGACGATAGGAGTAATAAAAGGTATGATGCAAAACGATTATGCTTTAGAAAGTACGGTTTGAGTCACATAAAGTTAAACAATAACATACTGTCGCGACTGCGAATTACATTTAAAGCTTAAAGAAAGTAACCACATTATTAAATGTAGGTAACCAACAGGATACACTTTTACCTGTAATTTTATTAAAATACTTTTAAAGAACTATCAAAACAAAAAAATATCTTGAAAATTCTATTAGATCTTGTATCACAAAAACCGTTTAATATAGGTAGGTAAGTTATGGCGTCGTAAGTAAGTAATTTTTAGCGAGTCATTTACCTAATTAAATCATTTAAAGATTTAAACGAAATAAAGTGATAGCGTAATATTAAAAAAAAACGCAGATGTTCAAACATGGCTTAGTTTAATACTCTGATTTATACGAATAATAAATTTAAATTTTTTGTACATGTTCTCAATTAGATACTCAATTTTGTAAGAATACCTACATTAACTAAGGTCAAAGACATTATTACACAACAAAAGTAGATTGTAGTTACAAACATAACTGTGGAGTTCCACAGACATTTAAAAATTGAAGTTCAAGGAGATAAAAGAAACATCCTTTTACACAGATAATAAAAACCATAATATAACTCGGAAGCGCTCAAGGTTCGATTGTTTTGGTGCGTTGTTCTCATTAGAATGTGCGAGTGGCCGAGAGAATTATCTAATAGTTGCGCAAGCGGTAAAGTGGTTATGTGTGTCACTAAACTCGCTATCCAAAACATTTCGGTGCCGTTCAGTGACTTAAATTCCAAATTTAAAATTGTCACAGACAAATTTTGTTTTTTTTTTTTACTTTTTATAATGTCAATAATTTTTTCTTGTTCTTCTTGCACAATAATTTGAATTCCTACCATTCAGCCATTTCTATGGAAGGGATTAACTCACGGATATATTTTGCAAATCTTCTAATCTTATCAGTTTTAAAGATGGAAGATTTTATAAATAAAATATTTATCTGTACCTTTAGCGATAGTCTAGTTACTAGGAGGCAGTATATAATAGAACTAGATCTATGGTTTCACCCGATCGTAGTGTAGAGGTTAAAGAAAACAAAATAAAGAAAATTGTTACTTGGCCTTCGACAAAATGTCAAGAGCCATTTAATTTCTCAATGTGTATACTTCTATAGTGTTTACTATTTTTATACCGCGGTCGTGCCTACAAGAGTACAGAGGCCTTGTTATATTTTTAAAAGTGGGCATTTCACAAGCTTTTTTTTTAATTAATAGAATTAGCCATAAGCTATTTGTACCAACGTTATGCAGTGATGCAAACTGGAATCCAATGCAAAGGAAAAAATAGATATCGTAAAAAAGCTAGTTTAATATAAACGTCCATGAACTGTACGACTCCAGAGAAAACGCGTCTATACCATGCCTAGTTTTTTGTTCTTTTTATAATGAAGTTTATTATTTACGTTCCTATGACAAGTATGAATACTATGAATGAATGATACCTACCTAATGAAAATTGTATTCTTCATTCATAAAGTTACAAGTATTGTAAATACACTTAGACTTGTTGAAGGTCAAAACATACATTTTTTATCGGCTTCACATCGTTTTACTATTAGTATATTTATACAACTAATGTACACGTACTTAATACTAAGTAGTTAGGTACTTATGTGACGCAATTGTAGCCGGCAAGCCTGCACATTAATCGGACACTACAGATGACTGATACCTAAAGTCTTGTTCACAAGAAATGTGCACAAACTCACGTACTAAAGCATATATCCAAATCATTAATTACAATAATTGTAAGTAATTAAAATATTGTAATAAGGAAAATTTATCATTACGTTAGTATTTTAGGAATACCTAATATGTAGTTACTGTAGATTTTGTGCCTTCATAGACATAATGAGGCATAATAATGCCTACGAATGATTCGATAACCGTGTAATTCGTAGTTTCATTGCCAGAAGGCTCTTTTTGGGATTCTACAAATTTAGAGATCACAATTAGAAAGAAGAAGAAAGAAAGAAAGAAATTTTATTTTTTGTTTGTTACAATTTTGTGCAATTATTTTGTACAATTACAATGGATGACGTTGTAAGCTAAAGCCTTACTACGTCTACGAATCCACTTTCCTGCAGACGTCAGCCCGCTGGGCACCGGACGCGCTAACAATTAGCTTATTACCAATTCAATGAAGGGAAACACGGCGAACCAGAGCTGCGCACGCGCACCGCATCGCAAGACAATCAGTCCCTTGTTAATTGCGATATTCATAGATCTTGCACTTCGCGTATTCTTCAAATCTTTTTTATTTTACAAAAAATAATTGAATATCCACCAAATCAATTATTTATTTCTATTTTGTAATTTTTAGCTACAAATTTAGGTAGGTACTATTTTCTTTGTATTTTTATATTACTGAACGAAAGAATTCGTTTCCTTTTTCTGTCGTGGGAATTTAGAAAAAATGTAGTCGTGCTTCAGTGTAAGTAATTTCATTAGTCACACGTGGAAACTTTACAACACAGTCAGACAAAATGATTACAAAATATATTTATACTTAGTCAGTAAAGTGAAAGTTGCATGCATTCAAGTTTATAATGTTAGAGGAAATCTAGACAGCCGAATACAAACTGTCTCAATGCGAGGAAGAGATTGCAGCGGTTAATTGACTAACCATTAGTCACTCGAGATGAGGAACTCAAGGCGTGGGAATTTACCAGCACTGAGCAAGAATGGTGACAGTACAATGTGTAATTGTGTACATGCATATCTTCATGTATTTTACGAGTAAAATTAGCAAATATTACATTTCGTGACGTAAATACACGTGTTAGTTATACCTACATGTATTTAACAAGCAACGTTACAGTAGGTATCTACCTATACAAGGTGGATATTAATTTTATTATCATAATTTTTTCGGACACTCTCACTCCAGGGTTAAGTTTTGCTAACTTAGCTTTTTAATCTCATAAATCTGAGTGTAATCTTAATGCTTTCATCAAATAGGTAGATACATCGAAATTGTTAATCTCGCGAAATTGCGTTAGAAATTCTTTGTGGTGTAGACCAACCGCTCAATTGAGTGCTTGACCACATCGGAAAGAGATTTCAATTTGCCAAGAAAGCATTGAATACCGCCATAATTTAACTTTCGTATCTTCTACGTGCACTTGTTTAAAGTGGTCTCTTCTCCCTATTGACATCCTCATCCGATCTCAAACAGGACAATATCCTATCTGAGGTCAAATGTGCAATAATTATACTGCTAACAAAAACACATTTTCTTGAATAAAAGCAATTAAACATTCCTTGTGCATTTTCCTACAAAATAATAGTATACTGCCATGTCTCTTCATTATCCAACGGTATTGTTTGACTCTTATTTCGTGGTAGTTAAGGTTGACAATCGTTTAACGCAAATGTTTTCGTGTTTCGTAGCTGAATGGTTGTCCTCATTTAACTTGGCTGCGATGCCATTGTACTCGACAGGCTTTAATATAAAAATGGTCGAGCTTTACTCGTAGTGCTTGACTATTGTGAAATGTTAAATAATATTTTTGTAGAACATCCATAAGATGAATGATCTGTTATGTCATCGGAAACGGTACGTACCTACCTACTTAATTTTGTATAACAGCACTTCGATTTCCGCTTTCGTATTTAATTGCATTTGTGTTGGGGAAGTGTAGTGAAGTAGGTAGCTAAACGATCGAGAGGGCAGTAAGTTCATTTTCTGGGGACACTGGGGACAAAAGGGACATAAACAGGGTTAAAATATTTGTATCATTGTAAGCCCATTTCTTTGAGACGCCCTAACACCGCGACGAACTATAACATAGGTAAGTGGTCATTGCCTTCATCTTGATTTAAAAAAAGAAACAATCAGGAGTTAGCATTAGTTGCTTGGGTTTTTTGTTTTTTTATCACATTTATCTAACAACGGATATTTTCTAATAAACGCTATAATTTTTTTTTATTTTAATCGTTATCCTACGATCAAAATCTTACTATCGGTACAATGATCGTTAATCACACATTTATTGCATAAAGTAAGCAAATAAAATCATTACAACTCAACTGATAACTGGCCAGAGTATTGCATTACTGTGACGAAACAAGTTTCCTTTACCATTGACTTCAATTGATTAGATATAGCATCTAGAAATGAACTGAACTGAAATTAATAATTCTTTATTACACCTATGGCTTACTAGCCCGCGACTAAGTACGCGCTGTTTAAATTTTTTTATCATAACTTCTATTATACTTAACCGATTGAGATAAAATAAATTAGACTTTTTAAGTTGAAGAATTGCCTATCGAATAGTGAAAACCGCATTAAGATTGGCTCAGCCGTTTTAACGTCAACTCCGAACAAAATTTGACGTTTTATATATTTAGACTATGAGATTATGAGGTTTTTAACCTGTAGATAGATACCTACTTAATTAAAAAACACTTATTTCTAACATTCTGATTTGTAATCAAACAAAAAACCATTCGTAATAAATCGATCCTATCAATATATTTATTATTCAAATTATCGTCGGCAGATTGGATAAGAAATTAATTAAATAACACTTAATTGCTTAAGTGCCAGCTAAGTACTTGATATAATTTATTTTTAGATAAGGTCAGAGTGAAAGAAATCTTTTAATAACTTTGATTTGACATGAAATCAACGAGTTTATCGTTCTGTATTGATAAATAATAATATGCTAACAGGTGCGCAAACGCAGTAATTATATTCTATTTATAGTTTCTTCTAAGATTCTCTCGCATAGGTAGTTACCTGCCTAACAACATACCTAACACAGTAAGACAGGAAATATATTAACAAAATCTATGTTGACAAGAATTAAATTTCCTTGTGGTCAAAATAGGTTGGTTTCTTAAAGGAAACTCACCCCTGACATGATCTTTTGAGTTCATACGTGGTAAGTGCATACGTGGTTTTCGCTTGTTGTAAGGAATAGAGTGATCCTTCAACTAGGTATAGGTCATTCCTAAAATTCATATTTAATGCTTTAAGCTTCCTATTAGGCCTAAGCAAGATTAGAAATGCTTAATTCATTCAGCAATTCTGTAGAACAAATGATTTTTTCGTAACAGCGCAATAAAAATCAAGAGCGAACATTCAAAATATTAATTACAATGTATCAATATTTTAATCGCGGGTAATTTAAATTTCAAATGCATTTCATACTTCAACGGTGAAGGTTATATTGATCCATAATATAAGTAATCGTTGCTTTTGTAAGCGAGTCGCGTGCCGCGAATTAATATGTCGCACGTTTTACAATATTGGGCCATTTAACGGAACTTCGCTTTCTTGTTGCAAATAACGACAAATAAACGGTTTAAGCAACGTACAAAGTGTATTGTATTAAATCGTTAGTTGCTAAATCAAATGTAAGTTGGCTCTTGGCTTAAAAATGTACCTAATTGACAAACGCAAGGGTAGCCGCAGCGGCTAGACTAGGTAATACCTATCTTTGTTGTCTTCCTTTAGTTAGAGTAGCATAATGAGACGAATAGAATTTGCTATCTTTTATATCTTCCCTGCTCCTGAAAGACGCTATTTATTTGGGAACAGAGTTCGGGTTTTTTTTGCGAACTTTCTTAAAGGCTTTAAACTTAGCCTAAAACATTTTCAATCGAAGAAAATTTCAAAGATTTTTTAATCGAAATTTCCAAGTTTGTGACCAAATATTTTGAACAAAATCTTATGTCATTGTTTCATGGCCACTTGGATCAACATAATTACGATATGCTGATGTCAATCTCGATAATATTCAACAGTTTGATTTAAATATACGCGTTTCCTCTAAAACTCGGAATGCTGTATCTCCACATCCGATCAAAACGACATTGACCTACTGAGCAGTATGAATCTGTCACGGCGTGTCTCTAATTTTGTTTGATGTCGTAACACACACGCTTATTACTGTCAGGTACTCGTAGGTACTTAATGTCTCTGACCTTTGGACGGGTTTGGAAAGTAAGCTTTACATCACCAATTTTGAGTCATAGGTAGTAGATGGTTTTTTGTAGATACCTCTGTTGCGCTCGGGTATCTCCCCTCAACTGGGGAAGGCCTACAGTTTAATACACGACGTCGTTGCAATGCGAATTAGTGATCTCGTATCTATGATTACTAACTATGTATTACGTAAAGTAAGACCAACCTAGATGCTTTATTTGATTTATTGTAGGTAAAGTTATCTTAGAGCCTCTGTAGTTTGCCCGGAGAAGTACCTACCTAGGTTACTATCTACTACAGCCTTCCTTATGATACAAAGTTTAACCCTAAATTTCACTAACCTAACTATTATTTTACAACAGGGTAGCGGAAGGGTTTAAGGACATAAAAATCGATACCAATTATATGTACACCTAAATGTTTTGAACCCGCCTAAAAACTAATTTTCCTTACGTTTTAATTGAAAGCTAGCGTGACTTAGTTCTACGAAAGGTCTTTTAAGTATCCGCCTGAATAATTACAGCCTGTCGTCATGACAGCCTTGGGTCGTGGTTTCATTTAACAGAGATTATGAGAGACTTTAAGGAATAAAACGTTTTTTTTAATAAAAGGTTTTCTAGAAGAAACCTTCTTAAATAGAAAATTTTCATGTTATAAAAATACCTAGGTGAAAATAAAAGTTTGAATTTTTTACATTTTGTCAGTACCTACGTACCTACGTACGAGAATAGTTTAAAATAACGTATGCCTTAGGTATTTACCTACAATTTCAAACACATTAGCTAAACATTCCGTCGTAAACAAACTACAGAAATAACATAGGTATTATTATGGCAAGAAATAAAATCAATACATTGTTAAATAGTTAGTAATCTATTGGACACAGTTACTCGTGTTGGGTACGTTTTGTTATTTTACGATTTTGAATGGTTATTTTCCCTTACGTACCTATTGTTCAAGGGGCTACTGATGCGTGGTGGCATAATTTACACGTTTGATAGGTACTTACTCAATGTTGAATTGTGGATGTACCATTCACATCATTGTAGCTAGATGCATTAATGGACGCGTTTCGTTGAATAGTAAGTACCTAACTTAGTAGGGTAACTGAATAGTAGGTAACTTCAAAAAAGGCATTAAAAACTCCCTTCAAGGCTGGCAACTCCTGTGATGTTGCAATTGGTGGTGTCCATAGGCGACGGTGACCACTTACCATCAGTTACCCGTCTGCCTGTTTCCCAGCTTCCATATAAAAAAAAAACATTTAAATGTTCAAACTGTTTCGGTAGCCGTTTCCTTCCGAAGTTTTCATCATTTCTTTTTTTAAAAGGTTTCATAATATCTCGAGGACTTCGGCGTCCCTATTGGCAAATGCCTCCTCCAACCGCCTCCATTGCCGCCAGTCAATCTGTAGTCGATTCAATTAAACTGTATGTATTATCGATTTGTAATACGGAACTGACCTTGCATACCGAACTGACGCAGAGCAAGACCCTTCGCTATATTCGTAGGCAGTACTACTATAGGCGGTACATACTACTATATTTGTCCTTCGAGAAGCTCTATCAAAATATACTGCGTCATATTCGCATAGTTCTTTGTGTACACCAAATCTGTTGTATAAATTAAAGAATGAATCACGAACAGGTTTAACTGGGACGGTACATGGAACAATTTGAAGGTATTCCATGCCAATAATTGTTTATTAATGAGCAGCTTCTGCTCATCGTTTCAGAGTAAACCGTGCTTAGAATTGATAATGTTTTATTGCTACCTAATCGTTATTGGGTAGGTAACGAATTGAAGGTCATATCATGTTGTCATTGAGTTGTTTATAGTAATAAATTCAGTAAAGAAAGCTCGATATATCATGTTGCTTATTTTATGGGTTTTCGGTGTATTGTTTTGTACAAGATGCATGATTGACGATCTGCATAGGTACCTACTAGGTAGTTAGATAATAATGCATAGTCGCATTTCTGACGCGAGCTTCGTGTGTGGTTAAATCTCATTTAAATTTCACTAGCTCAGTGAAATTCTAATGGGATTTGTCTCCAAATGTTCCTATATGGATTAGACCTATAAGAATTTGGATTAGTATGTACCTACCTACCTGTATCTTTACTACTAACTGTGTCTATAACATAAGTTATGATCCTATGATTAATGTTTGTCTAATGGCAAGTTTATACTCGTAGGTATATCATGGGAAATTATTTCCACGAACTGTGTAAACGAGCCTGTCCAACCATTAAATTTACATTAGAAGATTCAAGCATCAAACTACCTACGATTAAACTGCGTATCAGTACCTATGTGGCAATCTTTATTCCAGTTATTAACTGACATGTTCCTGAGTAAAATGAATGATTATGTATCTACCTTCTATGATTATGAGGTACTTTTTAAGAAGAAAGTTACCAACGTACAGTGGCTTGGCTTGATCTAATCTCAATCTGAAATCTTAATCGAATGAATGACTCTGAACAACATTGTGTGTACCTATACGTTCCTTAGTTCAATGAATTGCAAGAATTGGTTATTAACTTATTATATAAGTGTGATATCACTCGTACGGAATTGAACCATAACCCACCGGTGTAGCTAGCCAAATTTCGGAGCTATGTACGCATCTAAACTATGTACTTAATATAGAACGTGGTAGATACTTTATCTAGAACTCATTAAACATTCATGTGAACCGCGGAAGATTCGAGTTGTCAAAGTGGCTGGCTAGATCGGTCGGTATTAGAATTCAGTGGATGCAGTCCCGCGATAAAAATGCAAATTACGTATTTTCCGAGCAGGCTGGTTCATGTATTAAAGATGTTACGTCACATCGACTTTTAAGGAAAGTGCCTGTCGCGAAAAGTTAAGTAACCGTATAACAAGTGTTTTTATAGTAAACTCGTTAAACTGGCGTAGTTTTGTATCTATATTATATTAATATTATAAAGCTAAAGAGTTTGATTGTTTGTTTGTTTGTTTGTTTGAACGCGCTAATCTCAGGAACTACTGGTTCGAATTGAAAAATTCT
>DWOF01000239.1:0-11613 GCA_018250795.1 Clito sp. Burns02 | reverse complement strand
AAGCTCAGTCGGTGTCGTGGCGTGCAGGCATGGCCGGGTGCGGAGCGCGTGGGGCGCGTGGGGCGCGTGGGGCGCGTCACGTGCGATGTGAACGCAACACGCTGCGTGCTGTCTGTCTCACATTACTGTTAGGTATATTATATATTATGTATATCGCTAACCGTGTATGACTTGCCGATGATTCGTCAATGACAACCTTCATTGAAGAAATAAAAACATAAATTTAAAAATAATTATTTATTTCTAAGATAATTTTACATTCAAGATATATAAACCATTCTGTCACAAGTTTCTAAAATAATGAATATCCAAACGTTATAGTACAGTGACAGTAAACAGTTCCACCTGAAGCAACGAACGGTCCCCTACGCCGCTTGCACACTGGAATGTAGGCAGGATTCTAATTCACAGTTTTAATAGAAACGATTCAACTATGTGTTTAAATAACAATCATTATATTTGGGCCATAGATTAACATTCCTTAAAAGTTTAATTCACTATTTGTCATATTTAAACTTATCATTAGAACATACACTTACAATAAAACTAGTCTTGTAATTTATCTAATGTGGACACATAACAAAACTACTTCTACAGTTCAATCAAACGATAACGCTAGTTATTGTTAGATTTCTTCGATAAAAATATACAATACAGAAACAAAGGCAAAAAGTAGATCTCTCGCCACAAACAATGTGGCACTTGTTCAAATATGTTGTTTTCGTGAGTCAGCTGGGCTGGGGCGACGCGGGGTCGTTTGCATAGTGTAGCACGTTACTGTACGGAACCGTAACGTTTCAATGCAACATGCACATTAGTGCGACATCGGTTGTTTCGAGAGATCCAACTGTCTCGCTGCTAATGGTGAAGTTATTGCGAGAAAAACTAAAGATCTCGGCTAGCGGCGCAGATACCGCCGGTGGCCGTCAGTAGCCGAGACATGGTACGTAAATTCGATACATGGTGGTGTTGGCGGTCGCCGCGTCGCCGCGTCGCCTACACGAGCGGGAAGGAGGCGGAGGAGGCGATGCCGCAGTGGTTGTTGCGGTTGCGCGCCATCTTGATGTAGCCGAGCTCGCCCCACGTGCGGCCCCACGAGTTCTTCACCAGCCAGTAGTCGCCGCCGTCCTCGTCCGTGCCGTACCCCACCACCAGCACCTGCACACGCGCCGCCCTCGTTAGCATCACACGTCATCGTAAACAGAGGAGTGTTCAAAAATATTATTAGCAAATATTAATTATGGGGCGTGAATAAGGAAAAAAGTTCAAAGACGAGAACACCGTGCGATGGTATTAATTGAGCCGAGTGCGACACTCACCCCGTGGTCGAGGTTGGAGGAGGAGCAGTTCTCGTCGTAGTAGACGCCATCGGAGTACAACTGGAAGCTCTCCTGCGACGCGTCGATGGCGACCGACACGGGGCCCGTGGTGGCCACCGCCGCCATCAGCTTCTCCTCGTCGCCCTCGGGCACGTCCGTGAAGCCGACGTCCTCCGCGCCGGCGTTCTTGGGGTTGTAGCTGCGGAGACACCGGCACGTTAACACGCGGCTCGTTCGCCGGTGACGACAGTCCCGAGGACATAGACACACCCAAATGGAGGAGCTCCTCCTTTGAGGATAATAAAGTAGTGCATGCTCACCGGCACTTGTCGTCGACGGCCTCGTAGGGGTAGGTCTTCTCGGTGTCGATGCCGCCGTTGTCCTTGATGTACTTGAAGGCGTTGTCCATGAGGCCGCCGTTGCAGCCGTTGTTGCCGTACGCCGCCGAGCAGTCCACCAGGTTCTGCTCCGACAGCGACACCAGGTAGCCCGTCTGCCGGAAGTGCTGCCCCTCCAGCGAGCCCGTCTGCACGACAACGTTACTTGTATAGCCGTGTCGCCGCGCGGCCGACACCGCACTCGTGTAGATCACACTGTTGCATTCTACAGTGCCTAGGTACAAGTCTACTGCTCTGGAATTATTTTTTGCAGTCTACTATATGATATGTCTGGCGGTCCTGCTATCAGGGTTATCCAACATCAAACAGGGCGCGCCAGGCCTGCGGACTCATTGTGCAATCGAAGCAAAACCTCCTTCCTAACTAATTAGTACACTCTAATATTTCTTGTATTACTAGTGTAATACAAGAATACTAGGTACCTAGTAGGTAGGTAGGTAGGTAATAATATTATAGATAATGGCAGCATTGGATATAATTACGAGGGGCGTGAACGTTGACCAGACGAGTATGCGATACACCCGTATCTAGCGCAGCGGTCACGTGATGACTCACGTACAACATAATATCATAATAATAACGATTATGATTCTATCGACTTTTTCCTTTGACCAACGCTCCGGCCTGACTGTAGGAAAATAATATGAGCTATGACGCAATGTAATCAATGAAACGGCAACAAACAACATGTAGGAGATTTAAGCTACATACTCGTAGGTATATTAAGTTTTTGTTGAAAGCGGTGTGTGTACTCACGGTGCTAAACGCCCAGCATGAGCCGCACTTGCCCTGGTCCTTGACCTCGGTGACGGCGCCCAGCTTGCGCCAGTCCACCTGCTTGGGCAGCACCACGTTGGCCGGCATCACGAACTTGGCGCCGCGCACGTCCGCGCCCTTGCTGCCCAGCAGACCCTTCGCGTGTCTGCAACAACAACACACTGCACTGCCGACGCAGCGCGCGCTGGCCGCGGCCTGCCCCTGCATTTTTTCTCCACAATACATACATATTGTTCATTGTAATCATGCGCAGTTGACGTAGTTCGCCGGGCAGGTGGGCAGGTCGGCCGCGCTCCTAGTGCTAGTCATTGCTGCGCGCCAGTAGAGTTTCTCGCACTACTTACGTTGCGAAAATATTGATAAGAAAAGCAAACGACTCGTATGGAGGAAAACAAAACACGAGGGTGATGACTTAAGAAAAAATCAAATTACCGATTCTTATATTGGAAAGCAAATGAACAGTCCTAAGTAGGTAGCTATCTGTACCTACTTGTATTCAATATCTCGGTCCACTACACGTCGTAGACTGAATTGTTTTTGTCATAACATCTTTGTCTTGCGTCGAGAGTGATTAGTATTCACATAATGATTCAAGTTGCAAGGAAGCCTCCAAGGTTGTACCAGTCAGCAGGTAGGCGCCCACGGAGGTGCAGTTTATATTGAACACAACAATACATTTAACGGACGATGCTCCAACAGTAACTATCTACTACTAGATATTAATATTGTATCTAATAAAAAGCTGATATTTAATTATTGTTTACATATTTTAATGTAAGTATAATAGTTTAGCCAATTGTATCGTTAGTTAGATTATTAAAGTTAACTTATAAGAAACCATATCTACAACAAAGAATCAAAGAGAGTCTCTGCGATGAGTACAAGGTCAGCCGGGCCGAGGGTCTCTGTAATGTAGTGTGGAGTGTCTGTGTCCGACACTATCGGCGCGCGGCGAACTGGGGCACCAGTGTCGGATGTCGGACTTCAAGAAAAACAAGACTTTAACGATAGCCCGATAAGTAGATAATGCGACCGCACCTACTTTAATTTACTGGATTTAAATAACAAAGTACCTACTTGTGGGACACTAATTAGAATACTATTTCAGTAAGTAGGTTGCGTATTTATTATGTGTGCCACTTATCAAAGCTTGTTTCCAATACATGACTATTGTAGCCTCTGGGGTGATACATCGAATGGCGTATAGATACTGCCTATTACTGTTTGTGTTGGGGGACATTGACGTCAGTAGTAAGGAATGTAAGGGATGCTGCGAGTGGAGAGGCAATGGGAGCCGGAGTGGCACTCACTTGGCGGTCTTGTTGTATCCGTTCATGGTGTGCACGAACTCGTGGTGCAGCATGTCGCCGTACTTGTTCTGCTTGAGGCGGAAGGAGACCTGGCCGCGCGCGAACCGCTGGTTGTGCTTCGCGATCTTGTGTTTGTTCTCCGCGTAGATCTTCATGCGGAACCGCTCCTCCGTCTCGCTCTCGTACTGCTTCCTGTGCTGCAGCTGCAGCCACACGCATTACGTTAATACAACTCACTACAGAAACACATCATGTCAGCATAAATAGGCCAAGGTACCTTAAAAGCATTCCACTCCTCCCGGACCAGCTCGGTGTAGGAGACTGCCGAGACGGCGGCTGCCACGCACCACAACAGCACGGCTAAGCTCTTCATTTTGATCCCTGTACAAAATTACACATGTTTAAATTTTTTATACGTACCTAGGTACCCCATAATTTTTAGCAAGTACCCCTTAGTTGATCTAGTCTGCCCATACAAATAAGAACAGGAAGTATTCTTTTGCATCGTTACAATTATGCACACTTCTATATTTCTTTACAAATCTATGGAGTTTTTCATGTACAAGTAGCTACCTATATCAACTAACGGTAAAATTCGATAATATGCTGAGTTATTGATGCAGAGTTGATAATTTGTAGTTTGTGGGGTCCGTCCGTCCGTCCGTCAGCCCTTTGTTGTCCACTGCTGGACATAGGCCTCCCCTAATCGAAATAAAATTTGTAGGGTATAACATAAAAATTTAAAAATATTAGGCATATTTTTAAATTTTTTTCTACCTACTTTTAGAAAGTAACTATTGTGAAGTCATGTTAGTTAGCTAACTTACCTACATGTGGAAGTTGTAAAAGATATCTATTCTATATTCTTTAAATCAAAAGTTGCGTAAATATATATCTTAATTTAAATGTTTCAAAAGTAGGATAATCGACGTAAGGAATATTTAGCAGAAAAAAAATTACTAAAAAAATATTTTGGTTGGCCAGAGTACCTAATTTACAATTATTCGTTTTCCTCTATCTGTATTTAGTAGTAATAACATGATCGGACAAATTTCGATGTGGGTTACTACAAAATACCTAGTAAATACCGATGAAAATAAGGAAACTGCGCATAGAACGATGAGTCAACAAAACATGAGTAGGTACCTACCTAACAAAGAAAAACTTCAAGTTCCGCTAAGTTTTCAATAGCACAATCGATATATTCATAACAAAAAACGTCCTATCCAATTAAAAGATATTCTCTTCTATTTAAAAATAACTTTGAATCTTACCTTATACGCAGCTATAAAACAAAAATTAATTATCCAATACGAATAACAAAGTCAAACGAACACGGTGCGAAAAAAACTATTATTGAAAGTATTTTTTAAAGCGTACGTGCAATCCTTTTCCTGTTTCGATCGTGAATGAAATAAAATGATATGAACAAAAATCTAATCAAGTCAAAATAATCACAGGGACAAAGAGTATACATAAAGAAGATCGTTCCTCATTATCTATGGTATTTAACAAAACACTGTATTTGACGCTCCTTGGTTACAAAATACAATTTCAACCCATTTTATTTTTTACATTCATACCTCAGAAATAATAAAGGCACAAAAAAACACGCGATGTAATCGTATACTACTTGTACACGATTAGATCGAGTGTTTTTTTGTAGAATTTCTTTATCCAATTCGTTTTATTTAGTTGCTTTGCTTTCGCTAGAATTAATAAAAAAAATATAAATAAAGTAATACAACGGTGGTAAAGTAATAATAAACATTTTCGACAAAGGCAGTTCGTCAGCCTGCATTTTGGCTTCTAATCTAAATTCTAAACTGTGCTTATTTCAAAGAGGAGACAATACGCAGAGAATAAATAGTACTAGATAAATGTTACAACACTGCATGTATAAATGTCACTCGCACACTAATGTCACTCACGATCAATCTATCACAGAGATTGTTGATTACGAACATGTGCATGCACACTGCAATTGAGAACTTTTAATAAATATTCAACGTAGGACTAAATCACAATGAAGCAAAATAGTAATAGTCAAAACAAGCAGGGAAAGAAAATAAAACACAAATTATTCAAGCCTCGTAAGAAGAAAAGTGTTGAAGAAGACGCTGCAATACAATACTTGCAAGCGCAGTATGAACACGTTAGTATTTTATCATTTCATTCAATTCTACTTCCTAATGTGTTAATTCATAGAATGTATCAGTAACTACAGTGTACAAATGTGGTACCTCGCTATTAAGTATAACTTCAATATTGGAGTAATAAGACAGATAGATAATTAAATCTACACTTTCTGTTGCAGATTGTTTCAGATGAAGTAAAAACGTTTAAAGACTTCCCGTTATCTCAGAAGACTTTGAAAGCTTTGAAGGAGAACAATTACATAACCCCTACTGAAATCCAGAAACAAGCCATAGGCTATGCATTGCAGGGGAAAGACATATTAGGGGCGGCCAAGACAGGATCGGGTAAAACATTGGCGTTCCTCATACCTATTTTGGAAAACTTATTTGTCAAAAAGTGGACACGTTTGGATGGAGTTGGTGCACTGGTGATTTCTCCCACTAGGGAGTTAGCTTACCAAATATATGAAACATTGAGAAAAGTTGGCCATCTTCATGATTTCTCTGCAGGGTTAATCATTGGTGGGCAAAACCTGAAATTTGAAAGGAAGAGGATGGATCAAATCAATATCCTGATTTGCACACCGGGAAGGCTATTGCAGCACATGGATGAAAACCCCCTGTTCAACTGTGATCAATTACAAATACTGGTTTTAGACGAGGCTGACCGGTGTCTAGACATGGGCTTTGCCACTACTATGAATGCCATCATTGAAAACTTACCCCCAGAGAGACAAACACTCCTGTTCTCAGCTACTCAAACTAAATCTGTGAAAGACTTGGCAAGACTTAGTCTATCCTTTCCAACATATGTAGCTCCGCATGAACAAGCAGAGACAGTCACCCCAGAATCTCTTCAGCAGAGTTATATTGTTTGTGAAATTGATGAAAAATTAGGCATACTTTGGTCGTTTATTAGGAATCACTTAAAACAAAAAGTTATTGTGTTTTTAGCTACCTGCAAACAGGTTAAATACACATACGACTTGTTCTGTAAGTTAAGACCTGGGGTTAGTTTGTTAGCCTTATATGGGAGCTTGCATCAGGAGAAAAGGGAAAAAATATATAATGAATTTTGCAGGAAGTCAAATGTTGTGCTGTTTGCAACAGACTTGGCATCCAGAGGATTGGATTTTCCTCGTGTAAACTGGGTTATACAATATGATTGTCCAGAAGATGTGGACACATACATACATAGAGCTGGTAGAACTGCCCGAGGGGTGTTTGGAAAAGGTGAAGGGTTACTTATGTTATTGCCTAATGAAGAAAAGATTATCGAAGATTTAAGAAAAGCCAAGATACCTATCAACAAGATATCTGTTGATCCTTCTAAAGTTATAGCGCCTCAAAGAAAAATTGAAAGTTTACTCTCAGACAACACTGAATTGAAACAGACTGCCCAAAGGGCATTTGTTAATTACTTGAAATCAGTGTTTTTGATGAAAAATAAAGATGTATTCAATGTGCAACTATTAGATACAGATGCTTATGCTAGGTCTCTAGGTTTGATTGTACCTCCAAGAATCAAATTTATGCATAAATACAAGAAATCAAAAGCTGAGACAAAACAAGAAGTTGGTCATGTAAATCTTTTAGAGAAATTAAAATTAAAAACAGATGACGAAGGTTCAGATCTGTGTGCATCTGAAGCAGAAAATGAAGAACAAGAAGAAAACAGTAGGTTGAGTATTGAAGAAAAAAAGGTAAAAATTAAAAAAGAAATTCCAAAATTTAACTTTCACAATGATGATAGCGATGAAGGTGACTTCCTGCAAGTTAAAAAGAAAAATATTGGTATTGAAGATGTAGACATAGAACCTGTAGATGAATTACAAATACATTCAAAGAAAAAAGCAAAACCATTAACAAAAGCTGCAGTTGCTAAGAAGATCTTAAAGAAAAAGATCAAAGTGAACACCACAGTAAAGTTCACAGAAGAAGGTGAAGCTATAGAAGATGAGAAAAAGGATGTAAAATCTGAACTGGCTAAACAGTTCATGAACGAAAACATTGGAGGTATTGACATTGAGAAGGCGAAAGTGGTTTTGCAAGAGGAAGATAAATATGACAAAATGAGATTTAGAGAAAAGGTTAAAGCTAAACATAAGGAACAGAAAAGGAAACTTAAAAATAAAAAGAAAGATGAAGAAGGTGAAAAGGATGAATTTGGTTCTCAGTCAGAATCAGATGGGCCAGACCTCTCATGGCTTCCTGATCCTGATAAGGTTTATGGTAGTAATAAAGGAGACAATATGGGGGCATCGGATGATACTGATGCTGAATCAAATGCATCTGAGAGTGACCATTCAGAAGATCAAAAATACCACAGGTTAAATTTTACCTCAAATACTTTTAAAACTAACTACATTTATTTATACTTAAAATCTTAACTGATTATGATAAATAATACTTTTGTCTTATTTTCAGGCCAAGCAAACGAAAATTACTGGAAAGTAAAGGTATTCCTCAAGAAAGTATCACTCCAAGAAAGATCAAAAAGATCGAGGATGTGTCAGCTACTCTTTCAGTTCAAGAAGCGGAAGCCTTAGCTATGAAGTTGTTACAGAAAAAGCGATAATAATGATTGTACAAAATTGTTAAATATGTTTCCATGTTACTTAATAAATAATTCACATGAAAATGATAGATCGTAATTTACCACCTAAACTAATTAGGTAGGTACTTACCAGTTACCTTAGTATTTGCATACTTACTGTAACTCAAATATTTTATTTTACAAGGAAGTCATTTTATATCTTTATTTTTAAATAGATAAATTAAACCAAGTCTTGGGGCACGGCAGTGCACCCCTCAAGATGTTAATTTTATTTTGATGCATACATGATGCACTTACCTAGGTATATACTGATGTCTCTTATTGATAGGCGCCGCAGAGACGTTAAACATGGGTAAAAGAAGGCTGCCGACAAAGTTTAATGATGAATGACCTATTAATGTAATAAAAAATAAGTAAGGACGTCTTGATCAATTAAAAACCTTTAAGATATAATGTTGCGTTTTCATTACTGACCCATTAATTTTAAATTGTGAATGAATGATGATGTCATCGGCCTATTGGTGTATTATCTGTATCGAATACGTACTTTTCATGAAGCAACACCGAGAATGGCTGTCTGTCAGACAGAAAACGGATCGTTGCACTTTTATCGGAGAAACGCTAAAATCCGTAAAATATAAAGTTTTCTATGGATCTAGAATAAATAAACACCTTGTACTTATTAATTTTAATTATGTTTTGGAGTGGAAATTTTATCGTAGTTAAGGAGTTAAATTTTCTCCTGAAGGAGAAGGTGCGTATATTATGTCGAATTGGTGGTTATGAGTGGTTAGCTCGATGTGTTTTCAGGTGCTATCACTTTATTTACGCCCTGTTTAATCTTTAACAAGTAACGAAGTTAAATGGAGGAGTGGGAGGGGTGATTAAACATAGTGTAAAGGTGTGTTTGGCCACGACGTGTGGACTGTAGTGTGTGTTGTTTGTTGCAGAATGTTACACTCACTCAAGTGCTGGAGGCTGACGACATCCTGCAGGAATGCAAGGCGGACAACAAGGCGCTCATGTGCTTGTGAGTGTCACCCACAGAGTGCTCCTATGAAACGCCCAGTACACATTCTGTTGCACCAGGATGTCAACAACTATCATTATCTATTTCAATTGTGCATATTCATTTATTTACTCTTAATGACCTTATTAGAATAGAAGCAAATAGTTGTACTGAAAAAATCCTAAAAACGATGAGATGGTGGTTTATTTACTTCTAAATATAATTCAAATGAGTGACTGAAGTAACTATCTAGTCTACTTATGGCCCATCCCAAAAATTTGATTTATTTTCAGATAAACTAACTGGTATACTTGCTCTACCTTGTTTATGATAATATGTACTTAAATACTAGTCCTAACTGAAAATCCAATAAATGTTATTGTTCATTAAAATCAACATCAACATTTGTGGATTTTCTCTTTTCAGTCTTACAAAACCAGAGATATTGGCAGAGCTGATAACCCTGATTCTGGAGGAGCCTCCGAAGGATGTAGAACTTTCAACTCAGTACCGGCACGCCAACATTGCCAGTGAGGTGCTGACCAGCGAGCTGTCCATGCTCAGCAACCAGCTGTCCATGGACGTGGCACAAATGAACCGCATCTGTGATTTTGTGAAGAAAGACCCACCACTCAATCCCCTGCTTGCATCATACTTCAGTAAAACTATTGGAATGCTCCTGGAACAAAGCCACAAACAGGTGAGGAGAATGTTTGTTTAGTGCTTACAGATTTAATAACTACGAAAAATAATGAGTAACACTTGAGGCAAGAATATAATAATACTTGGCTTCTACTGTATGACATTTTTAATGTAAGTAACTCAGTACTGCACCCTTTACTTAAGTAGGTGCACATAAAATACATAGGACATGTTTGCAGGACTGGTGCTTGTACCACATAGTATGTCTGCGAGTGCTGGACTTCTTCCGGGCGCGGCGGGACTTCCTGCCCAACCTGCTGAAGCACATGTCCACCTCCGCCATCGTTGACACCTTCAAGTACTTCATTAGGCTTGACAGCCCATTCAACAACATTGTTATGGAGGTTTGAGCTAATATACCTTTATTTCTTCAATATCCTAAAGTTTCTTTTCAGACCTGTGTTGGAGTACATTATGCATAGTCTGATATTGATAAAGACTGGTATATGTGTCAATAACTAGCATCAATAAACACAATATGGCCATCTGTTTGATATTATTGTGTCATCAACATATTATTAAAATAAGTGGAGCATCTAATCACTTGAAAATATGTACATAGTTGATATTATATACAAGCTAGCATGTTTTAGATTTTAATTTACACAGCTTATATAGCAGCAGTACTTACCCTTTTTCTCTGTTCCAGTGGTTTGAAGAACACCAGTTTCTAGAGAGTCTTATACAAATTATATGTGGGACGTATGATCCACCTGAAATCCACTGTAACCCAGTGGTGGCAATACCACAAGAGGAGGTTCTAAGTCCACCAGAAGCAGAGGGGAAACCAGAACAGAACCAGACGGAAAAACCTGAAGAACAGGAAAAGGCACAGCAAGAATATGATGAGAAACTTGACAATCAGACAGATATTGAAAAGCAGAACAGCATAGACCATAGAACACCTAATAGTAAGTCTTTTATTATTTTTAATATATTCTGTGTACATACTGTGTACTACATATTGAATGTAGAAGATTGATGAATGAAATGGTGACATTGCAGCAGTTCCAGCGCAGATCGCGGACAGCGCGAACGGCAACGACGAGCCGGAGGCCGAGCCCGGCGCGCTCGAGCGCTGCAACGAGCAGCGGACCGCCCGCGAGCGCCTGGCCGAGGCGGCGGGGGCCGAGCCCGTGGCGGCGGGGGTCGGCGCCGAGGCCGAGGCGGACGCGGTGACCATTATATCTTATTGATTATGGTGGAGTTTTTAGTATTTTTTCGTCCTTGAAGTAGAAAATATGGTTGTTAACTTCAGATGAGGCGGAGGGCGGAGCGGCTGCGCGCGGTGGCGGCGGACAACGCGGCGACGTTCCTGTGCGACCTGCTCGCCAACGCCGCGGGGCTCGCCTGCGACCTCGGCTCCAGCCGCTGCGCCGACCCGTGGTACACCAGGTAACGCA
>DWOF01000238.1:0-11627 GCA_018250795.1 Clito sp. Burns02 | reverse complement strand
AAGTGCGGCCCGCCTTTAGCTTATTTTGCCACTGAGTGGCCCTTGCCTGCTAAAAGGTTGCCGACCGCTGCTTTACAATACATATTTTTTTCAGTCGTGTGTTATCAATTAGTGCTTATGTGATAAGTAATTTGCGGTCTGAGCTAGCGTGTAAATACCAAATACATAATAATGGAATAGCGGTATTCAGTACAATAGAATGTTACTTATTCCGGAAATATCACATTATTTTACGAATTAGTTAGCAAATTCTGTTTTTTTAAGTGAGTCGCATATACACTGATGCTCTTCAGCACTAAAACAGATCTCTAGCGAGGACTATGCCAGCTGTCACACTTTTCCAACTAAAACCTATTAATTGAAGAATGTACACAGTGTGACGTCCTAAAGCACATGTCATTGACACACCGAATACCAAGCGCGGTTCGCGCTTCACTCACTAGCATTATCTTCATGCAAACCGTTATGCGCGAACATGTATTGCCTATAAACATTATGTTAGTCTTAGTCACGGACTAATGTACTAAGTCTTACTGGTAGTTTATTTAATCGATTCGATCGTGCCAATCCTATGCTAAAACTAAGGTCTTTCAATAACGCAATAGTTATTAAAGACTATTTATGATAGACTCATTAAAATGGAACCACACATATAGTCTTAGGCGGTTGGTCATAAAAAGGATTCCGAAAATATTCTGGGGCTTTCATGAGAGTCACGACTCCATGAGTCACACGTCTATGTCGATGGTGAGTGTCGACTTGCTAATCAGTTTTCGATTAAACGATGTCATTGACTGTTTACACCTTTGTTTATAGTTCTAAGGACCTTAAATGCAGAAATGTCTTTGAAAGTCCTTTGTTTAATCCGCAGAGTGTCTGATGGTATTCGAATGTTTATACCTATTTACTATAGAGTAAATCTCTGAACGAGCTATAAAATATTGATCAGCTTGTGTGTAAAATATCGCGTGGAAACTAATTAGGGAGGTGAGAACAGTTTTTTATGTGAATACAATGACCTCTTGGTTTTGTTATGGTCTCGATGTCCTTGACCTTTTAAGTTCGCTCCAAACACTGAAGTTATAAGGTTTTTGTTCTTTTTCGCGATCGCTAATTTGCAACTAAATTATAAAGGACAAACAGATAAAATTAAAATTACAAAAAAATCAAATTCAAATAATTTTCTACTAATTAGGTAGTTACTTAATTGTTATTTTCAGACTGCTCGTAAATATAGACAACAATAGTGTCGTAATAATAATATTATTCAATTTATTTATAGGATTAAAAAACAACTCTTTGTTATTTCCATTTAATTGAAAATAATTAAATAATTTTTGAAGTAAACGCTTTGTGGGAATTGATTAATTGAATGAATTAATGAATTATTTAATTACTACTTCTCATTTATTCATTAATTTACGCAAACTACCCACGATAGTTATTTGTTATCAATGGAGTGAATTTTGCCTGCGTTATTGCCGTGACGTGACGTCGGCTGATGTGCCATTGTTTTCAAACTAGTATTAAATGCGACTGTGATGTTATCTATCAATTAGCACTTTGTATGCTTTCTTGATTACATTTAACTGTTATTAGTAGGTATCAAGACTGTAGTTACCTATGTACTTTCTCGATTAAATTAGACTGTTGTTACTAATATGCGTAGTTAGTTATAGATGCTATAAACGGTAGTGTACATACTATGTACTTACTGTTGCCTGTAAGTACATAGTATGTATAATAATTCAGTGCCTCATAAAACTAGATAGACGGATTTTATCAGTAATTGCAAAGCAAACACAATTATACGGGTGCAATGGGCAAGGTCGAAGCTATTATTTTTCTCATTGATGTACGTATGCCTACTTATCTACTTAGTTTTTATTTCCACTTAGGTCTTTACATAAAGTCTATGTAATAAATAAATGTCTACTAAATTCACTTTGGTGGAGTTCCTAGGTGTTTATGAGGGACTTTCAAGTATAAGCCTGGCGTGTGTCGTGCACTGTAGGTAACTTGGGACTATGTGGCTGATGATACATTTAGGTAGTTTTCCAGTCGAACTGTTCTACTTCTTCCGCGTAGAAACGTTTGCACCTGTGTGGAGTAGGCAGTATATCAGTATAAGTACTTAATCGTAATTATGTACCTCCTGTGTCTTTGTCATTGTCTCTTTTTGCCGTGTACTTAGTTGACAACGCGCGACCTTGCTACCGAGCCTCAAATCTGTGTAATCTTCGTAACTACTACTAAACGTATGATTTGTTAACAAAGCCAGTAGTAACTTGAGTAACTTTATATCTCTGTTTCAAGTTGCAAACAAACTCATAAATTCAAAGCAATAAATCAAACCGCTACGTGAATATCTAATTAAGAAACACATCAACAAATTAACTTGTTGATATGATAACTGTCGGGAGCGGCAACAAATCATTCCGGAACTGAGGGAGTAAACATTTCCTTTTGACATTTACGATAACATTTCCCAAGACGAACGCTACAACATCCTAGTTGTACGTCACAGTACCTACTAGAGTAGACGCTATCAATCAATCACTGCATGCTATAATAAGCCTGAACCAATATGTGGAACACTTTAATAAGGTTATCGGCAGGTTGCTCGTATCGCTCGGGCTGTGTCGCCTCGTTAGCCTCGCGATAACCCTCGATAGGTGCGAAGATCAACTTCTGTACGAGCCTGTGTCAGTTGTGTACTCCTTAGCGCCTTATTAATCTTACACACTTGTATAGCTATCAGTGTAAATTTACATAGGACCGGATTACTTCGGTTGCAATGCACGGACCACCGGTTAAGAAGTACTGCTTTAGATCATTTATTCCTATTAATTGGGAGGTACCAACTCCATCTACGCGATGTAACGAGTGCGGTGAGACTTGTCGTTAGCAAGGTCCGAGTTGATCTGAGCACCAATTAGGAGCGTCTACGTAACCGTCTGACCTTTGATCTAATGAGTTACATTACGAGTAGGGTCCCCAGGTCACCCGTTTTATCTGGACACGTTTCAATATTTGCTCTCAAGGATCTCGTATAGGAAGCGAAGATACCAAAAATATCCTTATTAAAACCGGTCTTCTGATCTTATCTTTATACCTAATGTCAAGTTTAATTGCGAAATATCTAGAGATTAATAACTTTAATTAAAACTTTTAATTTCCTTAGACGATTGACGTGGGCGAGCATATCTATGGTCAAAATCTATTTATAAACGGTTCTACTGTAAAGATTTTATAACAGGAATCGAATCAAAGGACGACCGTGGAAATGCAGGTCATTGGCAAGGTGCACCACATTCGCAGGCTTTTTTCTCAATACCTGACTGAATAGGAGTTCTTTAGACGTAAATGTAGTTTTCCTCAAGTTTTCCTGTATTGTAAATAATTAGTATCTAATGATAGCGGTATAAGAAGATAAAACCACTGAACCTTATTGCACTGAGTTTAAACTCATCCTGTATAAACCCCGCGTATAACAGTAGGAAAGAGCCTATCGACTATAAACACATCACTCAATATATCCGAGGGGATCAGATCCAAAGTCCGCGTCCTAAATCATAATCTAAATGCGGTACGGAGAGTAATTCGTATCAATGAGGAGCTGACCTTGATATTGTTTGAACGTGAGGTCATGTCTCTGAACCACTTACGGTTGATAATAGACCCTAGTACCTACTGGTATTTTTTCTTTGCAATTTTTTCTTTGTCACAGCTTGTTTCCTTCACCGGTAAGTTTGGTGGAAAATGACATAGACCTCACAATATTACACCGGTTGCGACTATGACCATATGACTATGACTATGACCTATTATGACCTCGATTGGACCAAACCTTTCAGGAATAGTGGGATCAATGCCAAATAATTCGGCAAAAATAAAACAAAATAACCGAAACTGTTCAATCAGAGTTTAAATTGATGAAGAGGGTTATCGACGTAAAAGTAGGCGCGTAATCCACACAAAGTCCTTGTTTTCATTGAGTACTCATCGTAATTCAATTTTCTTTGTGTTGTTGTGACTGTTTCATCTCGTGTTTTCATTGTTTTCATTTGCATATTTTCACTTTTCATTTATATTGTAGGATATTGCATCTTCATTTGTATCTTTCTTACACAGTCCACTTACGATTTGATTAGATTCAAGTGTTTGTTATTGCTAGTTGTTCCTTTACGACTATAACGAGCTATGTTATAATTGCCATAATTTTAAGTGTTTCATTAACCCCTGGCCAGTGTCCGTCCGTCTCAAATATCATACCCATAATCGGCTTGCAATGCGTCTGTTTTGTCAATAAGCGGACACTCGGGTGGCACTCGGGCGACTACTGGAGATCCAAAGTCCATGTTTTGATTTCCAGACCAATTCCGCAGCACGCAGCCGCGGCGGGTCCCTGCCGGCCAACAATTGGCCGCGTGGACTTTGTCCCTTATTGTTCGTCTTGTTGTCGTTTGTAAGGCCATGTCCTGAATGGTATTTCGCTCTCAATGTGATAGTACGACTCATTATGCAATTGTTGTTTACTTCGCTTGTTGCTTTGTCTATTTTGTCTCGGCCATTACTTATGTGTTTGGGATTGTGAGCATTAAAAAACTTATTTGCCTCTAAATTCTCCTTCATGATTTAAGGATGAATTATTACAATAAATTCAACATTTACATGGGTGCTCGTACTGCTATGATAGTAACAAAACATAAAATCTTTTTGTTTTAAAATTTGCAATGCAATTTTTTGCAAATGTAATTGCAACGTCGACTCGAGGAGGTATTTGGCTGCCTCCCATTTTTTCAAGTTCATTTCATAATCCGTTACTTTGGAGAAATTCCAACAATTTTTACGTTCTTCGTACATATTGTAAATGTACCGATGCATTTCGTCATGGTGCATTTTAGTCACGCGATTTATTTTTTACATTAACCCATGACACTGGTATATAAAATTATTCAATCAATTTGATAAATCCCTCTCAAAACATTCTGTTACTGAAGCTGACGTAATGTATTTATGAAAACCTTTTATCGCTGTGTATTCATTCACGGTTACACAAACAGGTTGATGTTCCAATTGGAAACGGCCGTTATGTGATTACGCAATTATTTTATTGACCCAATGTACACTTCAAATGAGCTGATCATTAATGTATGGTATATTAGTTTTGTTTAGAGTTAATAAAAACTGTTACACCAATGAGGCACGACGTTAATTTCATTATCTTCTGTGACCTCTGTGTTGTTGCCAATTTTGAAACTGAAAGTTTGTGTACTCTCCTCTACTCTATTCTTGTGTAGGTACCATGTAGAAATGAGAATGGAACTTTTAATCTATTAGAGGAAAATGCCTGCATCCTATGCATTACCTGTCTGTACGTCAATAGTGAACTTTGGTCTCTGACAACCTGCCGACATTGCTCACTAATCGAATATCCTGTTCTGGGCCTATTTCCTCAACCGTGGAAGGGACGTGCTCGACTCACGTACGCCGTTATGCCATAAAATGTTATACAAACACTGTGTATATGTTACGAGCTTTACTTGTACATCTTTTATTTGTCACGCCTCTCGATGGTTTAAATTCACAGCGTGCTACTATTTTTTTTCGACCTTGCTTTATGCGTTCAAATGTTATTAACCTCTCCGAACACGTGTGCGATTATGCAAATGTGTTTTCTTGGCACTAAATGTTAAGTTCCAAAAAGTTATTTGATTGCAAGTAAACAAAAGGAAATTATACATAAACCACTAAAACAGCAAACTGGATCTCTTTTTAATAAAATAAATAATGATGTAAAAGGAGAAGTAAAGAAAGACTTAAATAGAGAAAAAGCTCGGCACAAATATGTAGCGGGTGGATGAACGCTTAATGAGTACGTTATAAATTTAAGTATTCAAGTTGTCCCTTACCGAGAATTTCATTTTGCTTCGAATAAAATCAGTTTTGTATACTAAACAAGGTATGTCGTACTGGTGACTAAGTGGGCGAATTTTTGTATGATTCCGATAACTGCATTTCCTCAAATTATTGGCTGGTCATCTGTTATCGGAAAATGGCGTGATTTCTTTCCTGTTAATGATGTGCACATTGTTATCGTTAATGACTTTGATGTGAGTGATACGAGCATTCTGTTATTTCCCTGTGTCTATCGGCTGGCATGGTCCAGTGACCTTAATGTGTACGTTGCTGACTTATCACTATCGGCGATCTAATCTCACTCCGCAGTCTGTGAATAATATTTTGCACTCACGATGTTTTTGTATTGTTACAGGTTGAAAGAACACAGAAATGTTTATAGACGAGAATGAGACGTAAGTATTTTTAGATACTGACTAAAGACTCGCTCAAAATGCATGTAGGTGTTGATACAATGAATAATACCTATTAATTAAATTCTGTGTATAATTGAAGAGATATCACAAAGTAAATTGTTACTCAATGATTAATTACGGTCACGCTTGTTATCACGTCTTTTAGGTCACATACCGATCGCGTGATATTCCGTTAAGAATTATTACTAAGCTAGGAATTTACATTAACAATAATTATTGTAAGTTTGGATACTTAAACGTTTTCTATAGAATTTGCCAATCGTTTCCATTCCATCCCTTGCTGTGGACGTTATAGGTAGATGAGGATGCGGGTCGGCTCTCAGAATTAGCAGAAGTACCAAATGTTAACTCGCTTGATCCGCCCGCAGAATTGTTCCCAAATTCCACGATATTCAATCCAAAACGAGAGCTCATACGATAGTAAAGGATTTGTATTGGCTCCAGGCATCTTTCTTTTAGCGCCTTTAAAACAACCCGTTTAGGTACTTTTCTTCTATCTTAGGGTTCACGGAAATAAATAATTGTCACAGCACTAAAAATAGACATTGCTCAATATCGATTTCAAAACAACCTTCCTTCCAGCTCATTATCTACATCCCTGTGTTATTTGTGTCGCTGGAAGTCGGCCGCCCCCTCCGTCTGATCTGACTAAGCCGATATTAGTAGATAACCTTATCTCTGCCGCCGTATATATTTAATATCACTGCCCTCCAACCTCAGTCTAATCTTGGAATTAAGAACTGTGAAATTCATAATTCGGTTTGGTTTAGAAAATATGGGAGCGTATAGGTGAGTAGAGTTCATTTAAAATAATCTTTAACTGTATAATAAGTCTAACAGTCAAGCGTCCAGATTTAGTTCAGATTGATGATAAAAGGCCTCGTATGTCATAAAAACACGTTAGCAAAAAGTTTGCCGCAATCGCACGCAATTCGACATAGCACTTTGTACTCGTTAACAATGAGACGAATATTCAACTTCCAATCTTATTTCAGTGTCTGTAGAGATCATGAGTCGTTGTCGTGAGATGACTATGGTACAGATAGGTACAACATGTGTGGCCTTCCGCGATTTTCACGCTACGGTGTTCGCTTCGTCGTTTACATTTTCGTTAAAAATGCGACGTAGTTTTTTTTGTCCCCATTTGATAATAGTAAACACTGTAGGCCTAACGATACCATCGTACTTGTAACTTGTAGAAGAAGAATCGAGCTTATCTTATTAAAGTAGATAAATATTTTCTTAGGGAGTTCTTAACACAATTTTCACGACAAATTCAACGTGGAAAAATCTCTAGGTACTAGCTTTTGCCTCAAGTTATAACGAAAGACGAACTTATGAAATCCACGAATATTTTCCAAAGGCTAATGTGTCGCCCTCGTAGTATGAACCTACGTTCGTTCTTAAATATCAACGTACAATAGAAGAAGGAAATTCCAAGTATGTAGCGGCACATTTCGCAAGCCACTGTCCACTGGGGCGATTGCACTGCGTTGCAGTGAAAGCTACGAGTACTGGGCCCGTTCCACTTTGTTCGCCGTCTATCATGCAATGTGTCAATACCATTTATTGTCATCGAGTACCTATTTACCTACGACAAATCTCATAGAACTTGGACTAGCTTTACTAAGTATAGCTATGATTAGTCTGTACATTTTTACCTCTCTTTTACTAATAGAACGGTCTTAATCTTAATATTAATAGGAGGTAGGAAGATTTACGAATGATTGCTATTATGATTGTTCCTAAAGACGTACATCCTCGAGGGAGACCTGCTACTTGTAGCTCAGACTTTGTTCACACGAAGTTATGTAACAATACCTACCTTGTAGTCCTTTACTTCTATTACTAATTAGCTTATTAAATCAACATTAGTTTATATTAGGTTTGGTTTCCAGTTGTGTTTATTAAGTTTCCTAGAAGTTAGCTTACGCGCTAGATTTGGAACCGCTATTTACTTACGAGTATCATAGTGAATGTTCCCATTCGTATTGTTTATTTACTTTAATGTTTAGTAATAGTTAACAGGTATTCTAGTCACAGTACTACTTATCGTTATTAAAACACTTACGAGTACATGAACGTATTGTTTGATAAAATAATTATTTTTAGCACTCCCCTCGAGAGTGATAACGTACTAGGTTTACTTGTAATTTGATTGTTATTATGATAAGTTCTATCAAGTGGGGGGCGATTAACGAATGACATAATATGTAATTTATTGTATTGTTTAGTCATGTTATAATAATTTTTCTACGATAAATTACTTTTTGATATACTCGTATGTACAGGTAGTATTAACGAAAGTGAAATTGAATGAAATCTAATGTTAACTAAAGTTTGGCATAGTGAGCTGTCTTAATTCTATGTTTAACTGTGTGTGTTTGCTCTTATTCAGTTGAGCTCTTCGCTCCTTGAAGGTAAGGTTTTACGTTCAGGGTTACCACAGTATATGTAACAGACAATGAGGTAGCGAGAGTGCCGGGAGCGTGCGGCGCGCCGGCGGTGCGGGCGGCAATCGATACGTGGGATAAGATAGGTCAGTGTCGGATTGCCGGTGCACGCCGTCTCGCCGCGGCCGGCTAACGCGCGCATGCGTGCCCACCACGTAGGGCTGCCACTACTCACTTCCTTATATCTGATAGCATTTATTAAAATAGTTTACCTATTATTGTTAAGTTAT
Organism: Clito sp. Burns02; assembly: GCA_018250795.1. Classification (NCBI taxonomy): domain Eukaryota; kingdom Metazoa; phylum Arthropoda; class Insecta; order Lepidoptera; family Hesperiidae; genus Clito; species Clito sp. Burns02. The sequence continues at coordinate 2,606 of DWOF01000238.1, read as the reverse complement.
TAGTGTCGACGTAACGAATTTATTTGTCTGTCTTCAAAGATGCGTCTAATTAAACTCTATTTAGAATCTTTCGTTTTGGAATAGATATCGTGGTTATAAAGAATACATAATGAATATAGTATAAATAATGTACCTATACTAAACACAGAAAGTTAATTAAATTCGTTTCGATTATTGTATTAGAATTTTTTTTAAAGAGACTTTGAGAGCGAAAAATTCATTGAGTAACAATAACATTACCAACCCTAAATTCAGTTCGCTTGCACTTGCGTTCCGTTTTGATTCGAAAGGTCAAGGAGCATAGGAATTGTTCTGCACGGATGACAGATAGATGGTGCGCGGTGATATATGGATTGAGTTAAAAGAAATAAAAATTTGTAATTTTTGCTTTACTAAGCAACAAGTACCTAAATAGTAGGCATGTATCTATTATGACGGTTAGGTAGGACTTGAATCGTAGAAGTTGTCTTCTAGGTAAAGATATTTGGTTATATTTATTTTACTTTGAGTGAACTTTAATAATTAAGAACTTAAGAAATGTAATTTAACTTGAAACACGAAATAAGTTTTTGTTTAAATTTTCGACTTAGGAGTTCTTGTTCTCAGTGATGTAATTATTTATTTAATTACAGCGAGTTCCTATGAATTCTTAATTGTATTACTTCCAAGGAAACTTTGTTTTTAAGTGTTGAGTAATAAAAACCTTGTCTTCAGACTTGTGATAAATACTATGTACTTTGATTTGTTATGAAACTGGGTCATACTGCTTATTTACAACATTGATTAATGAATTATATTGATACGATATCATCGCTATGTTGTAATTTAATCGGTTTCATGGCTTATTGTTCCATAGTCATAATCATAACGAATAAAGATTACTCGTACTACTCTACTCTACTCGTGGTTCTGATAATAGTTAACATGTAGGTAGGTACTGAATTAGGCAAATTAACAGATTCCCAAACTGAAGTTATTTCAATAATAAAAAAATTACAATTAAAGATTTTGGTTTCATTCTATCTTTGATGTCTTGCGCGCCCTAGCTATTCCTTATAAATTGGTTAAATTGGCATTTGGTTAAATTTTTATTTCTTAAATCAGTTAAATCCCAATATGTTGCTTTTGCTGTAGTATTATAGTAATCAACATGGATGTCGTTGTTGCAGGCCAGAATCATGGTGGGTGTCGGCGGTGCTGCGCACGATCCGCGCGGTGGCGCTCGTGTTCGACGTGCTCACCTTCCCCGTGCACCTGCTGCTGCAGCGCCCCTGGAGGAAGCGGGCGCTCTCCAGGCAGATCAAAGTCAGTACACATCATATACGAGTAGCTACATGTGTTATGCTAAGTACATGTTATTAAAGTGTATGTAATATGTTTGCAGGCGCGTATAATAGAATCGACGGCGGAGAGCGTGACGGTGCGGTCGATATGCGAGCCGTGCGAGCTGCACGTGCGGCTGCTGCGCGACGGCGTCACGTCCATGGAGAGCATGCTGCGCGCGGCGGCGGCGCGCTGGGCGCTGCGCCCCTGCCTCGGCACGCGCACCGTGCTCGGCGAGGAGGACGAGCCGCAGCCCAACGGACGCGTCTTTAAAAAGGTATACACCACTACTATCTTCATCACACCTCTAAAACGGTCGAGATATTAGTAGTTTAGTCTCTTCTTCTAATGTAGCCACTTACTAGTGAAGATTGGCTATCAGCTTGCTAACTTCTTTATTGACAAAATAGTTGAATCACCCAAGAAGATGGACCACAAAATCGTCCGAAACTAGTCTGGAAAGCCCGGAAACCTTACAAGGGTATCCCAAAATCGCTTTTCTAAAAATGTGTTTATCTCTATTCCAGTACAACATGGGCGAGTACGTGTGGCGGTCGTACGTGGACGTGGAGCGCGAGGCGGGCCAGTTCGCGGCCGGGCTGCGCGAGGTGGGCTGCGCGCCGCGGGACAACGTCGCCATGTTCGCCGAGACGCGCGCCGAGTGGATGATCGCCGCGCACGGCTGCTTCAAGCAGAGCATCCCTGGTGCGTTAATACACTCACACTCACGTATTTTAACAGCCACCTTGTGAGCGCGAGCGCGCACCCTACCTGATGTTAAGTGGTCACTGCTACCCATGGACATACACATCTAATCTTAAACAGGACAACGTTCTGTCTGAGGTCCAACGTGAATGCGTTGTGATACTCTTAGTTCTACATAAAGTGATTGTAGCTCATAATAAAATAACAAATTTCAATATAATTCCAGTTGTAACGATATACGCGACGCTGGGTGACGAGGCGATCGCGCACGGCATCAACGAGACGGAGGTGTCCACGGTGATCACGAGCCACGACCTGCTGCCCAAGTTCAAGAAGATCCTCGCCAAGACGCCGCGCGTCAACACCATCATATACATGGAGGACCAGCTCAAGGTCACCGACACCGAGGGCTTCAAGGAGGGCATCCGCATCATCGGGTACAAGGAGGTCGTCCAGAAAGGGAAACACTCCAAGATAAGTAAGTCAAATCTGTATTATTTATTCATCTATACTAATATTATAAAGCTGAAGAGTTTGTTTGTTTGAACGCGCTAATCTCAGGAACTACCGGTTCGAAT
>DWOF01000237.1:0-11632 GCA_018250795.1 Clito sp. Burns02 | reverse complement strand
ATCTTAACACAAAATACATAAATTTAACTTTAACATACCGGGAAAGGTAGTTTTTATAAAATTTAAATAATATCTATATTGCTTCCTCCGAATAATCCACGTATTGAATCTTAAACGAGATAAATAATTATATAAACAAAAAACTTATTTAATAACTTATTTTAGAGATAAATCGATAGATCTAGCTTAAGAATATAATAAAATTTTATAAAAACTACCTTTCACGGTATGTTAAAGTTAAATTTATGTATTTTGTGTTAAGATACCTAACGTACCTATTAGATTTTCAAAGCAAACATGTCTGTGTCAAGTGACTTTATTAAAACTAATGTTAATTTAAAATAAGTGCGTACGACATAATACACCTCCGTCTCGCTACTAGCTCAGGGATTTATTAAGGGGACATATATAATTACCATTACATAATATTATACCTTATCTGTAAATTGAAGGAACAGCAAGCACCCCGACTCATCGATTTATAGGTAGAAAATAGAATAGATAGACTTTCATTTTGAATTTCTCGACCAGAATCTAATTTTGTATTCAGTTTCAGTTAATAGGCCTCGTACTTAATAAAATATTTTCGTTACATCTAAGTATTATCGTAACATTGTAACTTCTCATTTAAAACACGTGTATAAGGTGTAAAGCTAATTTGAGTTATAAAGCAAGACAATTTAGTTTAATCCTTACCTACTGAGTTTTGCTGCCTTATCAGGATATAAATTTTGTAAAGTGCATTTTTCGATGAAATTCGGGGTTATGTGGCAATTGTGGGTCTTACAATAGTGAGAATAGATACAGTTACATTGTGTCATCAAAAAGTAAACCTATTGCATAGTGGAATACCAATGGTTATATTAATAGTTTAACATTACGAATGACTCAAAATCATCTAGTTTTACACGAGTAATTCGGTTTTCAACCACCTTGTGCTGTTAGTTACATATTACACATTGCTTCCGAAAGCTTTGATGATGTGTATGATAAGTTTCATGTGTAAAAAGAGATCGTTCATGCATATTGTCTTTATTCATCAGTTTCGGAGGCAGCATGTGCGAAACCTTACACGTGCCTTATAGAGGAAAACAAGAAGCACAGGGGCAAATAACGCCCAGAAGGTCTTTGTGACCTTCCGAAGTATATAATCTTAACATTTAAAATAGAATAAAAAAATAGGAGTTAGATTTGGATATACTATAGATCGCGTACCGATCATATAATGAATTAACATCTAACAAGCTCATCGGTAACTTACTCGAGCTGAATCTTTGTATTCGTCGATGATAATAGACTCCAGCATATGATCGGCTCACGAACTAGGGGAGTGCTACTGAAATATACATTAGAACTGGTACCAGCTGATCGGAGCTCTAAAGAGAAGACCAGAGTATGAAAAGGAAGATCATCAAGGAATCAGACTTGTGTCTATTGTATATTCAAGTAGTATCCCTAGTTAGGGGTTTGCCGTAGAGGCGGTGATAGTGGAAGATCGTGGGAGCGCTAGGCGAAGGGCGCTGGGGAGAGGCGTGAAACGTTACACGAAACCGATGTGTCTATCAGGACTTCACTAAGAGCACATTGATAGTAACATCGATTTCAGTACTTCCAATGGAGCCCGGAATGCCAGTAGGAATTCTAAATTTCAACACTCTACCTAACTAAATTCTCGTTCATTACATGCGATTCCATGACTACCTACGACTCACGACTGACATTCAAAGACCCACCGGGTGTTAGAAAATATCGATATACGCTTCTTCTCGGTTATTATATCGACATTTTAGACTAAGAACTAACATTGATAGTTGTATAACTACAGTCGACGATTTTGTATACTTGCTAGAATTAATATTATCATAATATAATGACTAGATGATAACATTTATACTAGCCGGTAAACAAAAGTAGCGTGTTGGCTACAACGCGACTCCTTTCCTACGTTATGTCTTGAGATACATCTCAATGTTTTTCTACTACTTAAAGCTAAGATGTTACTATACTAACATTTATGTTGAACTACTCCTTAATACCGGTCCTAATACTGCCCGTTCCTTTATCACAAGTTAAATCCAGTCTGTTAGAAAATTCCAATACCTATTACAAGTCTGCACACCCGTGGGCAACTACCTACGAACATTAAGATTATGTAATTAAAACTAGTGTCTTAAAATTAGTATGGGTTTGATGCAGTGACATGATTTCGTCACTGAGAGAGTCATAGTCAAGATATCGTTATATCAAACCAATTACGAGTACTACAGTCAATACACATACAGAATGATCATATACTTGCCGTGTTGATTTTTATTTAACTTTAATCAGTTTTATTCTAAAAATCGTTTTTATTATAACTAGACGCAGATTATTTTTCAATAAATCTACGTCGTGTAAAACTACGTGCTGGTAAATGAAATAAAGTGATACGACATCAATTATTATGTATTCGAAACTCTTTAGTTTTCGGAGCTCACAATCAAGTGACACGTTAAACCAAGCGGTTTCAGTTCAGTATGAAAAGTTGATACTGATATCAGAATAGATAGATGGTTATTTGGAGCAGTCCATGTGAACTTTTAATATCCTGGGAGTTTGGAAAACTGTCACTATAGTGATTTCATAATTCAGTTATTTATTTAACACTAGATATACAATAAACCTCACCCTAAGAACAAGTACAGATGTCATTGTAAGATATTTTAATGCAACAGTGAGTGTAATCATTACATTAGTTGGAAAATCTGTTATGTAGTTGTATTTCTTAGTGCAGTAACCTTAGTACGAGTTTCATCGAACGTCGAATACTTTCATCGTTACTCGAAATCCGTATTACCAACATAGAGGCATTGCGTGTAAGTATATGAGGAACTCGCAATGTCTATGTTGACAGTACTGATTCGATGAAATTCGTACTAAGGGTACGCGTGATTAGGATGTTAGGATGTTGTTAGTTTAGCGATGTAGCTGCGGTTTATAGCCGTATGTCATGCGTTCGAGGAAGCGGTGTACGTCGAAGAAACGAGGGCGCTGTATGGGGTCTCGCCGCCAGCACTCGTGCATCAGGTCGTAGAGCTCGCGGCGGCAGCGCGGCGGCGGCGCGGCGGGCACGCGCGCGTTGCGACCACCATTGCGCCACTCCGTAGCATTCGCCACCACCTACAATATAGATTCTTTATCATATAGTGCGACGAGTAACCTTAGTACGAGTTTCATCGAATGTCGAAAACGTTCATCGTCACTCGAAATCAGTACTGCCAACATAGAGACATTGCGAGTTCCTCATACATTTACTCACAATGTCTTTATGTTGGCAGTACGGTTTTTGATGAAACTCGTACTTAAGGTACTGCAAAACCGTTGTTGTGGAGGACAATAACATTTAGAATAATCTAGATACAGGAGAGTCACGTACTAAGTTTTAGGACTAAACAAACTCGTAGTAAACGATTGCACATTCTTATGTAAAATGTTCATTGCTTCACGTGGTCATCTTCTAAAATCCAAACTTAAATAGGACCTATTTGTAATTGGTAAATAAGTAGAGAATAGAAGTAAGGAACTAATTAATTCATTGTCAACTTTATTATTTTGACTCTAGTTATCTACGGCTGTACGTAACTCAGCGATGTCAATTTTCATAAACGAATTAATTTAGACATTGCTCGCGGCTTCGCTCGTCTGAAAGTTTTTAATGCATATTAAAAACTTTTGCGCGAGACAACCGGCTGGTACGATCCACGGTTAAAACAGTTGAATTCGGTTCGAGCTTCGTCATAATAATGTCAAATTCAAGGCGTATTTTATTTGAAAAAAGTATTTTTTTGTTATTATAAAATCACTTGTAAGATTTCACTTGCCTGGTCGTCGTCCATTTCTTCGAACGGTTTCGCCGAGCAGTACGTCAAGACCTCCCAGATGGTAACGCCGAATGACCAAACATCACTTGAGGGGGAGTACATACCCTAAAAGCAGTTAAAACAAGTTAAGCGAGCGAACATAATGCTGATGTTATATGGTCTCCATAGTACAAGCGTAGTAGATGCGTTATTAGCTGTTTCTGTGTGATAATTTATACTAAGGGCAGTGCGTACCATCAACAGGCTCTCCCAAGCCATCCAGCGCAATGGGATGCGGGTACCATCAACCATGATGTGATAATCTTCAATAAACTCCTCGCAAAACATCGCATAGTCGGACACCTTAACATTTAGTTCGTCGCTCACCGTTACGTTCCTGTAATAAACAATACTCACTCAGTATACCAGTACATACGTAGCTGGAGAAAAAGTACCCGAAATAATGAAGATAAGAAAATTCACTGAAAGGGAACACTACGTAACTAAACAAAATAATAACAGCTAAGATTCCTTACCGAGCGGCGAGGTCTCTGTGAATTAGCTCGAAAGACTCCAGGTATTTCATCCCGGCGGCGACTTGGCAACATATGTGAATCAAGCTCGAGTAACTGCAAAAAATGTTGAAATGTTATACAACCTAGAATATAATGCAGCTTTCTTATTTTACAAACTACTACGCGCTGCTATACCTCCAAACTCAAAAAGGCGACAATCCTATCTGGGCGAACGACATAATCGTTGCTAAGTACTCCTGAAGTTTAAGGACTACGAGTGAGTCGTCAGATTGTCTCCTGGAGCTATACCTCCCCAATAGAAACACAAATCCCAGTTTAAATTTTGTCATCTATTTTTTATATTTACTTCAATTTCGGGTTGCTTCTCAATAGTGACGGTAGTGGTGCAGCATTGCCCCGATCCAGCGCCGCACACGGCGGCTCCAGAAGGCTCAGACCGAGCACCCTCGCTAGTTGAGGGTGTTTCAGACCAGCCCCCCAGGTAGCTTCGCGGGCAAATGCTGCTCTGTAAACAAACAGAAACATGTCCAAAACAACAGAAAACAAAATATGAACAGTCGCTGTCGCAGTTGATTTATCGTACAAGTAATCGCCTACCTTTTCAGAAAAAGCTCTACGATTTGGCCTACGAATTAAGTTTCTTACTGACTTTACCTCGGCTAACATAGATAGTGTTATTAAAAAGTTACCTATCACAAAGGTTGGCGATCACAAAATTCTCCGTAGTGACACTAAATAAAATTCATGGTTGTTGCAGAGCCGAGGCAATCCTGGCTTAGTTGCATAATCATGCATACGGTTATCGTGTTGCTGTGAAAACTGGTGCGAGTACCGTCATCCATATCCAGGCCTTAGATATGTGATATGTGCATACGAATACATATCATTGTATAGCCAAGGATATAAAGCGGGTCCATTAATATTAAAAAGCTAGCGCGCATTTTAAATAAGGCTTTGATAAGTTCCATTGAATATCGGATAAGGATTGATCGTGAAACTCTCATTGAAAATGCTTTTTCGACGCTTTCAGAAGGCATTTCCAAGCACCTAGCCCATATACCGAGCTGGTGAAAAATGTGTTTGTAATTTTATTTGTTTTCTTGTTTATAAAGGTTCTTACCAAGTTTTATTTATTGGTTATTAGTATTCTTGTTAGCCTCCTTAAGTAAGCTAAATGCTTTTGTTAGGGGTCAACCCATGACCCATAGAACATTGTGGATCTTAAGTTAGTTCCTTAACCACTAGGCTACAGATGCTTTTGATATTACATAGGAAATAGGCTTCTAGGAAATACGCTTTCTTACTGTTTACTGTTTGAAAACATAATTGATACTGATTGTTGTGTGATCGTGACTAATTTAGAAGGATAACGCAAACATAGATGAGTGTACGTTGTTACATCGAGTGGCAGTCTAATTGGCTTAGCCAATTAGTCTGGAGCCGGTGGACACAAAACGACAATCAACTATCAATCCTTTGCTAAACGCCAGCGACATTACGAACGAATCTTGCATTGGACTAATACTTTACACCATACCGAAACCATTAAGTCTTAGGGAAGTATTAAAACAATTTCCTGGTGTATAATACAAAGGCAAGATAAAGAGTTGCCGTTATTGAGTTGAAGTACGTCACATCCTTCATAATTACAAACATTAGCCCAGTTTGCTATGCAGATGAGTTCCACACCGATGCGATCAGAAACACGAAACAGAAATAAAAGAGCATTTCTTACTATAAAAATTAGAATGTCAAGAATTAACCTGCGTACTATATTTTACTACTAATTACATATTATACTGCCTGAAATTGTGGAAATTGTGTAATAGCAGGCAAATTCTTACCGCGTTACTTTTGTGCCTGCGTTGTAACTATTGTTGCTCAACAGCTTAGTCATCAGTGAACACGAAATGTGGTCTGTGCACGAATTTGCCTCTTCGTTTCGCTCCGCTTCCGTTCGCTCGGTGTGAAATATACCTAACGGCGCAACAGCCTCGGACGAAGTTTTAAACAATCCACCCAATTAGAATATATTGCGCATTGTAAGTTGTTAAGCCTAGTTGTGAATAAATTATGCGCGTAAGGGCAAGCTGACACATTCGCTCGCGGCACATTGTATTATACTGAGAGTTGTTTTACGAGTATATATTGACAACAATCTTAAAGGGGATTAAATAGATGACTTATGTGAAGAATGAACAGTATGACTAACTTGATATCGCTATGGCAGCCCCGCCATAAAGTCTTGACGACGACGAGGCGGCGGCGACTGCCCGTCAAATTTTCTTCGTCGCTCAATTCGTCGATGCCATCCGTTTCGCAAATCTGGAGCTAAATCAAGAAACACATTCTGTTAGTTAAATGTGTATTAAGCATTTTGTAGAATAATTAATTTACTACAAAGAAAAGTGCAAATAAAAGTTTCACATTACTTAATGGGTTTGTTGCGCAACCTACTAATCAAAGACAGTAACTTAACCGTAACGGACGTAAATGGAATGTTTTAAAGTACTGAAAAGGGAAAAGGATTTCAAAATTTACATTTTTATGCCACGCCACGTGGAAAGTTTTCAAGGAAATAGTTCTTAAGCACGTAAATAGTCAGGGGAGGGTGGAAAAATTTTTCGTAGGTATATTTCGCAAAAGCCTACTTTGGCCCAGTTTCTCAGTTTACCGAGCATGGAAAATGGCTTTGCGACTAGCGGATTTATAGACCTTGCAAAAAAGCCTATTTTAAAGGTTTAACGGTATGCATGCAGATGCGGACTGTAAGACGGCAATCGAAATAACGATGTGTAGGTAGTGAAATAAGACTGAATTGCCAAAAAAATTTAGTTCCTAAACGTGTACTGTATTATGAAAACTTGTGGAAAAAAAATTAAATGCTCGTCTATATTATTACAAGCATTTAGTTTTAACATATTAAATTACGAGTACATACAAAACATAGTTTCTTTTAAGAAAGCCCAAAAAGAATAATCCAAAGACAGCAACAAAACAAAATAAGAAGTCCCTTTAAACCCAACTAATGGAATTAATTCTTTGTTTGCTCAGGTGTCTCTTGGTTCTTTAAACAAACATCTCGTGGTAAACAAGGAAGACTTACAGCACGGGCGATTGCAGTTTACTACTCTTTCTTTATTACTTTAGTTCAGTTCAACTTTTGTTTGAAACAGTAGCATGCTGGTGAAGAATTATTTTTAATTTAAAATTTTAACCACTAAGTTGGTTAATAACTATTTGCTACTTTGTCGCTAATCTATAAGAACGTAAATAAAAGGAACGAAAGCGAGGAAATAAGTTATCAATATAATCACGTAAATGAAAGTGTAAATTGGAATACGAGTAAGTAATTTGTTTTTACCTAGCTGTGCTACAACCGTGTTTAAATTGACATCTGTGCGATAATTTAACATTGAAACAGAATACAATGGAGTTTTTTTCCAAGAGGGTAAACACTGAATTCAGGGGGAAACTCCTCTACAAGCAAGGTTCCCCTAAATTTGTGGAGAACCATGTTTAGATTAGGTCAAGTGCAATTGTTCCCTTAGAGTTTTGTAGAAGGGGACAGATATAAAACACCTTTTTTCCCTCTCGGTCGTGTTCTATTAAATAAAAATCGCGTGAGGGTGATTAAAATTCGTAAAAGGAGGGTTCCGTGTATAGATAATGGTACCTACTTATAAAGGCTTCTATTTAAGGTGCTGTCATTTCATAGTTCAATATTTTATTCTTAATGTTTAAAGTATGGTATGAAATATTTTTAATATCCATTATGGGTTTGAATGCCTTTGAGCTGATTTCAGTTTGAGCCTCGACCTTTTTTATGTCCTTTGCTGTTCACGAGTCGCTTTTTACCACGTTGCACTAATTGTTTTCTATTATATGAAAGTGTAATTTTAAAAAGTGCTACGAAATCGGTCGTAAAGAACCCTAAAAAGGATGGACGTGAAATGACGCCATTAAGCGAGCGAGGAAAAGTACTTTTGCGAGTGGTATGTGCATGAACTAAATATTTATTGAGATAAATGTCCTCTAAGCTTATTCAATTAGAAAACGGAACAGTGTTATTATGGTTTTTATATCAATATCTCACAGGCTTTTTTATTTTGACAGGGTAGATACTAGTATAATAAGACTTAATGTTTGTAGGCCATTTAAAGGGCACAATTTTTTTTGTGGCAAAACCACATCTGCATACGATCTTAGGGGTACGAGCATGCTTGTTTGTTCTTTTAAAATAAAAAAAGGTCGTGCGTTTATCAAATAATCACCTGGGCACATTGTCTGCTCAATTCTACGATCAGTCGTCGAGTCCTAGGACAATAGCTTTTATGTGATTCTGAGAAGCGACCTTTAGAAAACTACTTAAAACGATCTTGATGTTAAGCGGCGTTTAGCTAAGCATCTGTTTGAATGTAGTTCCAACGATAGGGCGCACTGATCGGGAAACTAAAAGGAAAGGAAAAGAAATCAAATGACCATTCCATTTTACTTTAGTTTCTACCTTATATTGCAGGAGTTTTTACTTTGATGAAAGTGCCAGCTACTTGCAATATTCGATATTTACTATGTTCTTAAAATACTCTTAATATTCCGCAAAATGGAAGTAACCTGAAACTGTAAAATAAAAACTTGAAAACTTTGATAATTTACAACTTCAATCTCTCGGGAATGAAGGTACTAACGATAGTATATACGGTGAATAGTAAAAAAAGTGTAATTTATATTTTATATCGAGAGCCAGGAGCCACTTATTAAGTTTAATCTTGTGGTCTATCTCAGAGGCATGGGTGTATCGTAAATAATTTAATAAATGTATAAAATAAACGTCGCACGCTATTAAGGCGCCGTGTTGCGGGGAGAAAGGTGTGGGCGGCGAAGGGCGAGTAGGGGTGAGAGCAGATTGCAATTTCTTGCTACGGCCAGTAATCAATTTTTATGAGCATTTTTGTAGACCAGCGCGCTCAATGGCCCCTTCTCAGCAAGCGCAACGTGCAAACGCCCGAATACTGATAAACTAGAAACTTAAAACTAATCGTGGAAATCATGAAAATCACCAAAACCATCACCACACATGTCCAGCATTAATACTGGTTATCTAGAAACTATAAAATAAAAGTAGACAATAATCATTATCAAGATCATCAGAACCTCACTTCTTGACTTTTGCAGGTAAGGTAAGCGTTTAGATAATCGCCTTCACTCGTGCTACGCTAGGCGTAGCTACGAGTAAGTCGTAGCACGTTCGTAGCACGCATAATATTCTTCATTCAGGTACATTACAAGCAAAATATAAACTTACGAACCTACTTATCATAGTCGCGAAGTACAATAGGACGTACCTATTCTTTGTTTACCTATAAGTTAGGATTTACGTTGCACGATATTATAGTAGCGGTCTCATCTGCTCAGCGGGCGTTCTCGGAGTGTTTTCGCGTCATGAGTGCATCGTAGACACCTACACTTACTATTAGCAACGTGTTTTACATCCAGGTCGGGTTTAGGACGTGGAGTGAAAATCCAGGGCCTTTTAAGCAACAGTACTGTTTCATAGGCGCTCCCCTATCAGGCTTGATAGTAGTGAAAGGCAAGCTTATATCAAGTTGCAAAGAGTAGAAAAGAGCTAGTGAAAACAATCGTTGCAGCGGATCTTGAAGTGATCGTAAAGTATCAAGGTTTTCCTAGAAGGCAGTAACTGCTCACAAGTGTTGTTGAATCTGAAGGGGCAATCGTTCTACTCGTAAGTTTGTAAGTAACAGTAACAAATAAGATACTTAGTAGCAAGTTTCTGATAAGACTTCGCCTTTATGTTACGCATTTCAAGTAGGCCATCCGTTTATCTACACATTTAAAAAAATAAAATAAACAATGGGTACTAAATTAATGCTTTATTGGAGTTAAACCTATTTATGGACGCTGGACCATGCTTTCCCGTGGATTAATTATAATGTCCTGCCTAAACAACGTTATAAGATCAAAATATTCCGCTACAACATAGCGTAACTGCAAATTAATTTCCCTAGTGCTTGCAAATTGCTTTACATTGAACGCACATTATCGAACGAGACAAGCGTGACAAACATTCATAATAAGCAACTGTATTAATAATTTAGTAACAGTGGCTGCTTTACTGCTGGTTACTCGGTCGAGAGATCTGGAGCTTACTCTATCGCATGTAAAGCTTCCGACAAGGTTTAACGACACACTATCGACAACATCTTCGTGAATTCCGAAGCACAGAAGCGCGCATGAAAGTCGCTAGCGGTCCGACCCTTGCATTAAATCCGCAGTATTAAACCTTGCCTTTGAATAACAACTGTGCCAGAAAATGCAGGTGCGCCGCTCGCTAATTTCTGTTTGTTCTTTCATAATGAAAATACAACAAGGGTTTTTATTGTTTGCACGTTTGTCTGCGAGCAGTAGGTACTCAAAGTGTATTTATGTATGCTCAGGACTACCGGGGCACATGTGGGTTTGTTTCAGGATATTTGTCTATGGCTTGTTTATAGAGATTCTACTGCCTCCACGTATCGAAGAACGATCGTCTTAATGTTTTTCATAGATTATTTGCTGAAAGAATCCTTGGGTTGCTGTATTTAAAAACAAATTGTAATCCCGAAAATGTTTACACCATTAAAATGATAACACTGATAAGTCACCTCAGAACAACAACTATGTACAAAGATAATTGAAAAATGACTCTAAATTAAACTTTTTTAAGAAAAGAAAAATTAATTCAAGTTAATTCGCGTGCTTGTACAAACATCCAAACATCTTACGGTATAGTCTTATCTGTGGTAGCGAGCACTCCGCTTGCGGGCGACCGAGCAAACAATGCCACGCGCCTTTATTGTGTTTTCATTATATGGAAACAAATACGGGAACCCTCACAAGACGAACAGAAAATCTTTTTACCTACAAAATGTTTTAATAGCAAAACAAACAGGATAAAATGCCGTATACGTAATATGCCAATCGTAGTATCATAACATTTATCAACAACGTTTTTCCAACAGAAAAAAATATTTAGAGTTAGCTTTTGGATCAAAATGCGTGGAGAGGAGCATGGAGTGTCCGAAAGCATACTCTACCACGACGCTCCAATGCTGACAGGTTATGTATAATGTATTAAAGCTTTTAAGATGATTTATAAGCAATAATACATCTACTATATAAAAATAAGTCGGGTTTTCCTCCCTGATGATATAACTCCAGAACGCACGAACCGATTTTGACGGTTTTGCATTCGTTGGA
>DWOF01000236.1:0-11636 GCA_018250795.1 Clito sp. Burns02 | reverse complement strand
AGCCTGCGTCTCACCTAATTAGAAATACATAATTAAAGAAGTAAAATCAACAAGTCATCAACCAATCAACATTTAAAACATAAATAATGAAGTAGATATCTAAAAGGAAAAAAAAATATAAAAACAACTCGAAAAATCTAATTAATCTTTTAGGTCATATATAGAGAATTAAGTTTTCTGCATCTGCAGCTTAGGTTCAGATGAGAATATCTTCTTGTTTCATACTTTTTACCTAGTGATGTTTTTGTATTATAGTTTTTGAACTTATTGATCGTGTGTTGGTGATCACATCTTAGAAGCTGCGTTGCGTAGATAATATTAATAATTATATTGGGCGTCAACAACACCTTCCCGAATGTGGTGTGGTATCTGTGGAAGAACACGGCTACGTCACATCCGCTTCCGCCGCCGCCGCCGCTTGGCGGGCGTCCAGGCTATTCCTGCGCCCAAAACTAACGGCTTATCAATATTATTGCATTTCCTGCAGGTGTTTCAGTTTTGAGAATGGTGTGTCGTATTGCAAAATGTAGTTTTTAAATGTGGTACAAATTGTACAGTACAGTTCACCTGGGGAGGATCTATGCCGCCGTTATCCTCATAGTCGTATGTGGATGTACAAAAATCACTTAACAGATGGCCTGCATGTTTCTTTATATGAAGCAAGAGTAAATTAGACGCGAAATTTAAACCTAACCTAAGTGTCTTACTATACAGGGTTGGGACAGTACACCATTTCTTTATCTGTTGAATAATTCAGAAAGTGTTGGTAGGTACTGCGTTGGTACCTACTTACGTTTCTCTGTCGCTTGGCTACCAATCCCGCCATGAAATCAAGAGAAGTACTCGTAAACACGTGTATCTTTAAATAACGGTTGCCCTTATTAGGGCAACCCTCCAACCGCCGTGACGGAGTGACGCACTTCCCCACTGAATGAAACCAACAACGTACGAACAGCGGCCCTTTTACTCTCTAGGGGAAGTTTCCGTCCCGTTCCCTCGCAGGGGATGTGAAGGGGAGGGGTGTCGTGACCGTTGTGAGTGTATCCTCTAAAATTGGACCATGTATTTCGGTCCGCGTGATTCAGTTGCACCGTTGATGCACCGCCAATGTTCTGTTCTGTGTAATTTGACGCAATTTCCCCTTGAATCCGATCGTGCATTTTCTCTACGCGGTGTGGCGTTGGGCCAATTATAAATCGATATAATTTACGACCGTACGTGGGTTTTTTCTTGTTTTCTTATCCTCTCTAAGTAACCTTCTGGTGTTGAGATTGCCACCACCGCAGCTAGATACTACTTAGGTTGAGATTTATAGCAGCAAACAATGGCGTTGGCCAGATCTTGTTAACTACTAGGTCTTGTTACCTACCTATAAACATCAACACCCAATCTAACATGTTTCGCGGACAGTAGTTACCATCACACCACACCACGTAGCTGTACCACCTAGCAACACAACCTCCATCGAACTTTATATTCCTTTGTGTCTGCTTTAAGTTTAAAAAAGGAACAAAGTTTGTAAGTTGCAAGCTCAGCCAGCAAAGGGAACCGGTCACGTGCGTCCTTTGTTCAGTGCCGGAGACTGCAGCGTTCAGTCGACAAAGTTTTGACGTTTTCCCGACACTTTTTACTAGGTACTAAGAATTTATAAGAAGACTTTTATTATTGAAGAAAAGAAACAAACCCCTTGTTAACCCTATAATTCTATAAGTAAATTCCATACATTCCATGAGTTAATTACGGATAAGAGTAGGTACCTCAGTGGTGATTCGTGGGGGCGCAGTCCTCAAACAAAATTTGGCGGCGGAGTGGTCGGGGCGCGTGCCTCGGAATACATTTGTTGCAAGTGGAAAATGGAGAAATCTTGATTATTTATTTGCACCAAATTTTTTGCTGAAAATAAATTTTCTTTTCTTATTAGCTTTACAAAAATTATATATTCTCTTACTCGTTTGCATGCAGGTAAACGTGATAGCTATACTACTCAAACGATATAATGCAATTTAGTATGTACAGCACAGTACATGCACATTTTCTTACCGATCAGAAAATCCTGAGCCCTCGTATAAAGCTATCGAGAATCTCGGAACACGTTTCAGTTGATTACATTGAATACAAATAAAAATGCCTGATGGAAGATGAATTATTTATTTAGCGAGTAAATGCTAAAGCGTTAAATAAATAATTCATGAAAAAAATATATTGATCGCTCAATTTTGTTTCACATTAGAAAATGCATTTACGTATGTTACCTTTAGTTTAGCGACTCGTGCGCAGTTCCTAAACTGAAACCTGTAGGAGCCAATTTCATATCCGCTTCCGTATAGATGACCCGGTATGTTGAGTTACGTATGATAATCGTATGTTGTTGTAATTTTAAGTTATTAATAGTTACGACCATGTTTACATTTATATACCTACGTTCACCTACCTACTCGTATGTAATAAATAACAGAAAGTAGAGGTCGCGTTATATGATCTCATCCTTCCGGTTCTGCTGGTTTTTTTTTTATCTTCAAGATATTCAAAAGAACCGGTATACGAATATACAACGGCGCAAGATGCTTACAAAAAGATTACTATAACACGAATACCAAACCAGTGAATGTCAGCTTGACCGGTTTGGAAGACATTATACGTTTTTTACTTATACATTATGTATATTATTAATCCTATTATGTTGATCGCTAAAACGGAAAATTCCACAATTGGGACTTTGCGTCTGATATGCCAAACCGTCCGGTCTCGATAGTTGGCGTAGAGAGGAACACCGTAAGAAGAAAAAAGGATTAATCCCAAGTATGGTACTTTATTTAAACTACAGAGGAAAGCTTAAAGATTCTACGCCTAACCTTTCGAAGGTTATATAGAGGATACAGTTCCGAATACAAACCTAGTTGAACACATTTCCGGTTAGGTTCCAATACGTTTGTCTCTCCGGTCACGATTCCAGCGATCACTGAACAGCTATTGAGTTTTAATTTCATGGCCAATGAATTTGCATTCTAATGAGGCCCGCTAAACTCTTTATCATTTTCTCAGCGAATAAGTACCTACTGACGCTTTGAATGGAACAATTTCTTTATTAAGATCACGGACGGCGGGGAATTTCCACATGTTACGTATAAAACCAAAGAAATAGGTAAATCACTTACCTATTGGTAGGGACATAGTAGTAACTCATCTATCTATTTTGACTTAACAGTCAACCTAATTCCTTTCATGCACAACGAAGGCTAACCTTTTGGAACCTTACAATGTTCTTATATTATCAACACCAGCCACAGGCTTACGCGCTTCCACTATAGGTACACACTTGTGAGTTAACGGCAAATATGGTCATTACAGTGTCCTAGTTGGCGGCAAAAAGCGCCGATCACCTTAGCCTACTTGCGCCAGTCATTAAGGCCTGCAGCCAGTCGCACGACAAAAACACGACACGATTATGATTATGGAATCTCGCTCGTACCATTTAATATTATGAACTTATTTCTATGTTTATTTCATTGGGTTAAATTGCTATGGAGTAAATATAAAGATGTAAAGTTATGTGGAAACTAATTGGATGTACGCCTTGACTCCTTTTATGTGCCACTGTTGGGCACTCCCTCAACCGTTAAACTTACGAATAAGTGGTGTTAGTAGCAATTGCTGTAGATAGAATTCCTTATAGTATAGTGTTTAGAACATATTATCAAGACATTTGCGACTGAATCTATTCCATACTATAAAATAAAAGAGATATGTACAAAAATTAAAAAAATAAAATGTCAATGTTAAAACGCAAAGCTCCATAAGTGCAGTGGTAGAGAAAGCTTCTCGAAGCGGCCCACGACCCGGGACGAGGTCGAGAACAACAATAGCTGCACCACGGGTCGCGCCGGTCATTGACCCCGGCCGCGCCCGCGCAGCCTCCCTGCATCCCGGTTATGTTCTACATCTACATAGATCCAATGTTTATAGTTTTCATATACTCGTATTTGGAAGACATAAGTTAAATTATTGTATCAATTGTAGGTACCTACGGTTAAAGCAAAGAATACTTAACTTTGTACAAATAAATATGTGCACGATGTTTACAAGTGAAACGTAAAGAATGTTAAAGCATTCTCTCCGCTGCGCAGCTTTGATAATAATTATTTATAGTGTATGTTAAACATGTCAACGATTTAAAGTGATTAGGTATGAATATTTTCGCTATCGGACTTCATGCTGCATAATGTTTTATAGGGCCGCTGAAAATCAGCGCCGTACCTAGCAGCCATCGGGACATACTGCCGCAACGAGGGTCAGGTAAATGTGTGAGCTCGTCCATTTATGCATGGAACGACCTGCCTAAGGTCTGTATGAGTTATCGGCACTCGAGCACGGAACGCGCGGTGGAACACCAGGCGGCCGTTAAAGGTGCACTTCCACGTTCTGATGATGCAATCGGCGATAGCGATGGAATGCAATTATATGTGGTGGCGTGACGAAGTGCTTATCACGCGGCCTTGGCAGTGACATTCGCCGGCCTTCGAGCCGAGTCGCTGGAGCGAGCCGTGATTGCATGCACTCTCCGCCATTATTGACGATTACTCACGACTCTTTCCACAATTCTCTATCCTCAGCGGAACCTATTGTTTCTCGTGGATAGCTAATTTTTTTTTACTAGACGTTTGACCGCGACATTGCTTCAGTGTGAGAGTAGGTACCTATTTGGTTTTGATTTTGAAAAGCTACTTAATTGACACGTACAGTAGCAGTAAGATGTGTGGTTTTCGAATCCCCTTACGAGTATATTCGAGGCATTCAAAATAGGAAAAGATTAAGAATAGAAATCTACATAGATTTACCCTTTCTAGTTAAGTTGCCTACACAGTACTACTGTGTAACTATGAAAAAAGTTTGAAACACATAAATTTTTTTTTTGATCAATTATTGCATGGGAAACATAAACAAACATATTATTGATCATTTCGTAAATATATTTCTTATTATACAATCATATATGATCATAATTATTGCGGGCAATTACTCCCTACTGAAAGAATCGCTCCACGGTACACTATCGTCCGCGGAACTTATTTTTCTTGTTAATACGCTGTGTAATTTTGTAAATAATAGTTCGTGTTAAGAATTAGTTGTGGTGATAATACGCAATTTATATGAGCACGTGTACACGATATCGGATGCGGGTATTTCGAAATGCATGTATAGTATGGAAACCTTTATTTACTCAAAGGTGTCACGTCTTTACAAAATGAATGTCTAGAACAGCACATCTTTTCACAAAGAAGGGACATAAGTACTCGTATCTAAGAGAAATGATTTCGCTCATCAATTTTCCTCTCGTCAAAAGGATCGTAGGTATAGTAGGTATCCGCGTGCAATCCAGTAAGAATAATAAGTATAATAGTTTAACTTTACCTCAGTTACATTAATTATTAATGCCCACTTTTTTTAGTAGTTAAGGAAAATTTTATGAGGAAAATGTGAGAGTTCTGTCAATAGAAAAGATTTTATGAAATTGCTTCGTACTCTAAATAAGTTTGAGAACCTCAGATATACGAGTAGGTATGTACCTACGTGATACACAGTCCTCCCGGTTTCGCAACTTGTACCATTGCTAATAAATCTCGTGATTTTCCTACAGTTCATGTGCACACTTATACATAGTTGCCGTTTTATCTAATTGCCGGGCACGACTTTAATGTTTACTGTCTTATTCATACATGTAAACACTTACCACAGACTTGCTAAATGTTTTCTTGCGCCACTCGTACGAGTTTTTAGATGGTCTCTCTGTAAATGGCACTCCTTACGTGTCATTTGCAAACATTCTCGTATCTTGAACCGGATTCTACTGTTTTGTATAAAGCAAGATTGGGTTTTAGTTATATTGGTATTGATCACTACATAGAACTTTGTAACTATACGAATCTGTATTAATCAATCAAAGAAGTCTACGAATCTTATTCTTTTTGCAAAATTTGCCTCAAATTTTCGATTTCGTTATTGCAAAGAAATGTTTTCGAAAAAGTTTCAGAAACTTAATTAAAGTTCATGACTTGAGAAGCTCTTTAAAGAAATCGGTTCGAAGTTTTCTGATCACGTTTTATTCATTTGTATAGGTACTTAGCAATAAATATGATCTTTACTTGAAGTGTTTATTCGACCGCAGCAATATCGCAATCAGATGACGTGAAGTTACCTAAAGTTTCTTGTTTGGTTGGTATTCCGAGAACTGCGTGTCACGAGTCTTGAACTTTACTTTTTTACTTGCCGTTTTTTGTACGAGTGCCGCTTTTTATTTAACTCGTGAATCATTTGTGTTTTGATTAGGATCCTTTGTTGGTCTATTTTAGCGGAAGCGTCCAACTCCATTTTTATAGTAGGTACGTAAATTATCTTAGTCATGGAGCAAAAAATCGTGTCAACAGCCATTCTTGTCGTAGGTTCAGGGTCTTACGGTAGGCTTAATATATTTTTAATTTGTAAACATCGTCCACTTAACTCGAAGGACGAAATGTTTAGTGCCATCTTCTCGAAGTTTTCTCAGAACTTCTGAGTCAAATTGACAACTACCGAGAATCTATTGCTAAGCGAGTCACACCTAACGATTGCTCGTGATCGGAGGCACACAAATTCGTTGGCTCAATAAATATTTAATCAATCCATCATTTCGTCGCTCGCATCTCGAATAACAAGTCTCAACATTAATTCGCAAATGTTTTCATTGTATTTGCATGCCAATTTATATTCCTGCCACACGGTCGCCGGTTTAGGTATACTTTTATCGGCATTGCAATACCGCTGGTTATACACAATAGTGTGGTCTTTGTCTTTGCCAAGGTCGGCCAGCCGTGACTCATGGTACGCCATACGTACACTCCACAACAAAGCCACGCAATACTTTTGCTTTATATTCCTTTCAATGAGGTCGTCGTGTGTGCTATTAGTTATGGGACCGCCTGTATCGCCTTTGATAGCTGTATTTGCGTGTTGGCCTTCGAATTTGAACTCTATTCTTTTATTGGTACCGCTTTTTGCATTCAAATCGGCAACTGTAACAAAGTGTACTGGTTTTTTATGCAAATACTTAACAACGAAGAGGAAAAGAGCCAGCGACGTGGCAAGGCCGACCGAGTTTATCGTACACCACACGTACTCGTTTGTCGGTGGAGTCGTGAGCAGAATACCTACTCGAGCTTTACCTATATACTCGCGTTGTTTGTTATTCACATACTAGGTACTCGTATGTACTCGGCGGTAAGTGGGTGGTGTTCCTATATTTCTTTTAAATGTTATTTATCTCATTCCTATTGTTTATTTAGGTACTCCAACCACCACCATATTTAAGGTAGATGAAAATCACAAGAATTCAATTCTATTTTCGTATTATTTCATCATTCGATTCTATTTTCAAATTAATCGTCTAAATATAGTATGATCGTTTAAGTTGGCACTTAGGTTGGCATTCAAGGTTACGTTGGAACGCAAAGGAATGCAAGGAGATTGAGAGTAGGTACCTATTCGTTTTAATTTCTCTAAGATTAGTTAGACGGGTTTGTTTATGGTGGAATGTATGGTTATGTAAGCATGTAGGTACAAATAAATGTGTTTAACGCTAAGTTTAGAAATTAAGTGCCCCGTATAAGAATAGAACTAGAAAATACTGGAACCGTTTCTCAATGAACAGCCGCCCTGTTCAGCGTTACGTATCAGTGCAGCGCACATGTACGTTACGCAGTGCAAATATAATCTCGTTGGTACATTATGTATTATGAAACGTGCGATCTCCACTGGTTATGCAATTGCCAGTGTCAAACAGTTCTCGCTCAATGGCGTCTGTTTCTATTTATACCTTTCTAGTAATTTTCCTCTTTAACACTATTCCATTCAAAGTCGTTTTCTCTGTCGCTTGCATCTTTACAATTTATTGCACCTGTTGTTCTAGTTAGAGAATGTTCTAGTAGATGGTATTATATCACAATTATCATTTTATCTTTATCTCACTTCTGTGACATGTGCGCTGTTTGTTTAATACAGATTTGTTTTGTTGATGTCATCTAACGATTCTACTCGTGAGGACTAAAAGATACCTCTCCTTCGGAACTGTACCTCAATCAAACTACATAGGTATATTAGTTTTCAGTCATATAACGCACCCAAAAGTAAATATTTTGTAACGCCATTGCCAAAAAGACTTTCGCTTTATCGTAACTGGAATTCGCTTCAATCAGATATCAACAAATTGTACGTTTTGGATTCCATCCAAACTAATTAAACAGCAATCGACAGAAACTTGTCAGTCCACGGCAATATAATTCTACTGGTGTGTATTTGTGTAGTCTATTTTGAGATCAGGAAATTATATCTTGAGATATTGGGTAACGCAGTTGACGGTTGAAGGATGTCTAAACAAATTGTTATGTATGTAGTTATTTTTCACTTGCTTATGCCAGCGACTTCGTCCGCGTAGATTGCACTTTTTTGGTCATAATTTCTATTCTACTCAATCGATTAAGATAAAACAAATTAGAGTTTTTAAGTTGAGTAATTACCTGTCGAATAGTGAAAACCGCATCGAAATCAGTTCACCCGTTTTAACGTTTATTCTGATCAAAATTTGACGTTTAAAGATTTTTTATAGATGTGTGTAGCTAAGTGAATATAAAAATGTAAGTGTGACAGTATCGACACAGTAAGTACACGTGTATTGGAATGCACCGAGCGGCGGGTTTTTGCTCGGCGCGGCTCATGAGAACGTTTCACAAAAATGCCACGCTTGAGCGCGACCTTATTCCATTGGACGGCCGCTGATAAGAGAACGTACAGAGAGGCATTTACACACAATTAGCGCTTCGCACTCATTGCCCCATACTGGGCTTCCGTGTGTTGTCAGTGTAAACACACTAAGACTAACGTGCAGATGAAAACCTCTAAAGCTTCTTTGTCTGAGCACAGATGAAGTCGAGTCACTTGTTTCAGCATGGCTTCAGTAGTATAGAAACCAAAATTATATCTAAACCCGTATAGCCCGCTGTGACGTCGCTTTAATCCTTTGTGAAGCAAGGTTGTGTTTTGCTTGGTAGGCAAACATTCCAATTTCAAACGGCGACCGTTTATCGTGAAGTGAGGTTGCGAAAGGCTTCTGCGAGTGTGTGTAGTCGGTGGCGCGTTGGACGGAGCACGTCGCGGCGGAGAGCGACCGGAGCAGCCCTTCACGTGACACAAGTGGGCTAAGGCCGGCCGTCGACACCGCGCTCACGCAACACCCTCGCTACTCGCATACACCGACACACCTACACCACTTATACTACGTTTATACGTGATAGAACCTGTGTAACTCTCCCGGGAATATCTGTAGACGCTTCCATACCGAATGATGCAGCAAGTTCTTGTTTGATCTTTCGATCTCATGATTCAAAATACATTGAAATGCCCAAAAATTTCCAAAATGCGCTTAAGCAGAATGAAGTGTAAAACTTACCAGTACGTTTCTGACCGTTTTAACAGCATTGCTTCATGGTAATCATGGGCGATATTGTATATGAGAATAGTGGTATGCGGCGTTACTGGTTCTATAACTCAAGGTGCAGTGATTGTATTGAGGTCTACAAGCCGAAGGATATACAAACAAGTCGAATTCCTTCTCGTGAAAGGAAGCCAGTGCAACAGTGCAAAAGAGAAAGGAGGCCTGTGTAGTGTTCCACAGTGATTTAACTGTACTAACAGCTTTTACTCGAAACTGTTATGCCGATATGATTATCGTCGGTAGTTAGTCGAGCTACGTTAACGTTTTGTTGGCTCGCTTCGAGATCTCGTTAGTAGATTCCATTAAGTGCACACGCCAAGATTAACCAATACCTAGTTCCTTACACTCGACAGTACAGATTACATATCGACTGTTCTTGAAATGAGGAGTGAATGCGTAATGTCACTATCCTAAAGGAAATTTTGGCTTAAGATGGATTGGACCCTTTAGTTTATATTGAGGTAGGAATTACAAAGATGATTCTAGGTATACTAGATGACCTAGACGTAAGTGTCGTTATGGAACACGCAATATACGGATGCTTGCAATGTGGCGAGGAGCGTGGAGCATTAATAAATATTGATGTGTTATGTATGACAGCTTACATAACCTCCGTCGCAGCAGCCAGCCCCGGCGTCATCCACGTCTTCGTGTTGGGCAAGCAGGGCGCGTGCGGGGTCGACGACCGCGTGCCGTGACGCAAACGACTTTCTAACCGGCGACGTCATAAGGCCGCCCGTACCTTCACTCGGCCTGCCCGTACTTGTGCACCTCGGAGTTGGGCAAACGCAAGGGCATTGATCTTGCTGCTGGTACCTCGGTACAGCGCGGATTCGAATTCCTTGTTTTACTTTTACAGACAGTAACAAAGCAAGTCTTCTTTGTAGAATTTTGTCTGCACCGTAGGCACTGAGAGAAGGTTGCTTAGTCCTACCATATCTATTTGTGTTTAACAAGTAGTGAAATATATACAAACCATTACTATAGAATACCGCTTCCTAAAGCTTATACAATCATGACCCTAAACTAAAACAGAATCCGTGTATGGTACACCAGCAACCTTTACCTCAAGTAGCCATCAAGTAGCAATCGACTTCGGATGTCAAGCGGGTGAGGTCAACGACCTGTTCTGTAAGACAAAAACGCACAGTATGCAAGCCGCTACCACCCCAATGTTGCCACGATAAGAGCTAATACTCCATGCGCTGCACTAAACGGTATTGCCTATAAAGATAAGCTGGGACTAAGGGTGGTTCTACACGGGTCGATTATGTACTTTGTAAGATTTAATACAAACACAAATACCTATCACAAACTGAAGATATTTCGGTAGAGTAGCAAATAAGCGCGCAAAGGTACTTATAAACATGAAATCTACAAGCAGTAATCCAAGACCTTGCTTTATTTCATTAAATAGACATAACATAAAAATGAGATATAGAAGATGATGTCTCGAAATGGCCAGTGAGAAAACACCGTTAGAGGCAAGTGAAGCCAGTGAGCGGTACAGGCGGCTGGAGTCGTTTGGTATTTAAATGTGCATTCAAAAAGGTCAAGTGCAGTCCCTTCGCTCATGGAAGCGATCTCGAAGCGAGATTTATTGGAATTCGAGATTCTTCGCCGGATAAATTTATGGTTATTGTTGAACAGCTATTTTCGGTATCTCATTTAATTAGTTGGGCTGTTTCCTTTCTGAATAAATCTTTTGTATTTGCCTACAGTTCTTATTTTTGATGTGGTCTAAAAGTATCTTGCTCTAACGGCTTCTTTGAGTATTTCCTTGTTATAAATGTAATGTACTTCCTAATCGTTACGTTTTTGTAAGAATTCGTGGTTATCATCATCACGGAATATTATTACCACATAGTACTAATGACAATATAACACTAATATCTAAAATGTCTTGATGATCTCAACCTCATCCATCATATACACGTGGTATATGTTGCCATGAAGTTATCTTACAGATAACAATAATTACGAAAACATCCCATTAATCTAAAAACATGTATGACTACACCTTTATCTATGTATATACCTACAAGGAATATTTTTTTCAAGTGAATCTAATAATTACACATTGTGTAAATTGTATTTTGCAACAAAGTTGGCATTG
>DWOF01000235.1:0-11652 GCA_018250795.1 Clito sp. Burns02 | reverse complement strand
ACTATTTTACTTTATTTTTACATGAGAAAACTTTATGAAATTACCTTTTAAATAATTACATTTGAAACGTATAACCTTAAACAAAAGATATACCTACCTACAATCGATGTTTTATCTGTTGTGTATATCAAGACTCAGAACAAGATATCTCAATTTCTGAGTCGTATCTATGAATCAACCTTATGTCAATACTCGCCTGTCACTAAATACAGTCGAAATAATGAGATATATTCACAAGATTATTTGGTCACCACCTGTTGCAATGCAAGGCAATAATATTGTACCACCTCAACCTTAAGAAGTACAGAAGAAAATCGGTACAAGAAATATATTAATTTTCTTTTACTTTCGCGTCTTTCACTTCTAATTTCAATACACATAGAGAATGAAAACGTATACCTGAAGTAGACAGATAAAAATTTGGGATATGGTATTTTTATAGGCAGACATGTTTCTTACAATGTTCCATTTAGTCCAATATTTTTTTAAATTTTAAATACCTACCCTCATATTTGGTTATAACTATTGAAATTTGCTTACTTAATTATCAATAGCAATCTTATGAATAAAAAATACGAAAATTCGATCGAATCACGTCGGAACTTCAATATCAGGTTGGCGACGCGACCTTGGGGCATGCTATCACTTTTTATTTATTGTGAAATCTTATATGGAAGGTTGCTGGGCCGATACGCTTTACGAAACTTTTGCGAACAAAAATAAATTCTTTTGGCATTTACTGATATGTATACTTATAAATAATATTTACCTGTATTAACAGCTCTTGAATCCTTGAAGAAAGAAAATAATTTAAACATTAGTACATAGTTTTTTAAGGTAGGTTATGATATAAATTCCCTTAATTCAAGACCTACAAACTGCTATATGTGCGGGTAGGTGCGGTTTAGTCTTATTGTTCTCTCATCCATGGGTAGATACAAATTAGCTTCCATATTTGAATCGATTCGTTAGCAAACGCTAGGTGCATAGAACGGTCTCTTAACGGGCGGGTGACCACACGCGCTTCATTGCACACTGCCTGTATAGAACAAAGTACACCGAACTAGTATTTTATAATAACCCAGAGTCAACGTATCTCCTGTAAGATATGTTCCCAATCATAACGAATAACATTGTAAAACTTAAAAAAGTATTTTTAAATTTTGGGTTCCACAGATGAACCGATAACCGTTATCAGGTTGATGATGCATATAACATGCGTATAATCTACAATTGTTTGTTTATTCCAATTAATAAACGTCGCGACAGATTAATGCAATTATCTGAAAGTAATCTTCGATAACTGTCTTGCTTATCAGCTTCGATTTATTAGGTTATATTAATTACTACTTGTGTACGCGCCTTATTTGCGTGGGAGTTAAGACGCGGTTATTCCCGCGTAAATCCCGTGGTAAAAAAACTATATGTAGCCCTAAAACCTCCTCTATCTTCCAGTGAAAGTCTGATTGAAATCGGTTGAGCCGTTTCAAAGATTTGCCTTGCCTTCCTTTTTTTTGTGGGTTTTCTTCAACCCAAACTGACTGACACTTCTCATGTGTTTGATTTCATAATATCTCATTAAATGAATTTACTTGATTTGATAAGCAATTTTTTCTTGTTAGAAAGAAAAGTTTGTTATACGTGAATTGTTTTTTACTTATAAGAGTTATAACCAAGACTGCATAATTATTGTCGCATAACGTTACAAAAACCGGTTGGGTTCATTTTTTGTTATGCGCATTTCATAACGATTTAAAATATTATCTACGGTTGTGTATAAAATAACTAGAAGTAGGTAGTGAGTTTGTTACTCTTTTTTTCAGCGATCTAGTTATGTTGTTTTTCAAGCGATCTGAAAGTAAAAGGTAGATGCAAAGTTAGTCAATATAAATGTTAATTGCAAATTAAAAGCACGGCGTTTATGGTGCGTCGTAGGTACTAAGCAAAATTCGCAAGATGTAGTAATTAAAACACTTCTGATCGATTTTGTAACCGATTGGTACTCGCGTGACTAGGCTGGGAGGAAAGCAATTTATGACTCCGAAATAAGAGTTTCGGCTGTAAAATACATTCCGCTTTCAAATTCTGCCTTCACTTGATGTAGTATGAAAAGACATGAAGCCTTTTAAAGTGAGCTCATAACTATATACCAAACACTAAAACCATAAGTAACGAAATAGAGTACTAGAAACGGATAATAATAAACCGAGTGCAATATCGCTTGATCCAGTTTATGTCTGCGGTTGATGACGTTGCATGACGTCACCGCAGTGGCGGTACAGTGAAAGTCACCGAATCGATTTATAGGAGCATCAATCTGCAACACTTTCGTTGCCGCAAATCGATTGTCATTCGAACGCCGATCCTCGCGACCGATTTCCCTCCACGGAAACACCAACCTCGGTAGACCTCTTGTACCAAATATACCCGAGGTCACCGAGACCTCAGTAGCTTGGGCAATTTCTATACCCACACGTTACTCGTCATTTCCTGGCGCGTGGTAATCGGAAGGAAACAAATTTGTTTGTAAATTGAGGTGCGCATTTTTTAATTATTCCAATGCGAGGTTACGTTGTAATCGAGCTAGTTTCTCACTTGTTTTAGTCTAGACGAAACTAATGGCAGTTCGCAAAGTTGCGTAAAGAACGGCGAACTGGGCTCAGGCTCATGTTTCTAACACAGCTCATTATGAAATTGATCTACACCGGTGTTTGTTACGTATTCAAGCTTATACGCATATGTATATTATAATCATTTGACAAAAATTTACATTCTCACAAAATCTGTCCGTGAACGCTAAGCTTCGTAAGTTTGTGGGAGTTTATTACTTCATTGACATTTAATTTAAAAACATTTAATAGTCTCACTAGCGATTAGTAGTTCGTAAGAAACAAAACATTACCGACAAAAATAATACGAGTATTGGCGCTTCGCCAATGTTCATTGTACTGAAATACCGTGAAGTTTAATATTTATGTTTACTTTAAGATTAAATTACTGTAGTTCTCGCTTTCTAAATGAGTATCCTGGCATCCTGTTTAATTTCTGAAGCTGCTAAGGCCCTTAACCTTTGGCTTGATGCCTTAGAATGTTATCGATCAATAACAAACGTTAAACCTTGTCGGAGGACTTATAGACTGCTTAAAAGCATCTGATACTAGCTCGCTACTAGCCCGTATCTCCACTAATCCAAATTGAAGCAACTTGGCGCAGTATGCTCCAGGCCTCCCCCAGTTGTGGGGAGAGACACGTGCCCAACTGTTTCAAATATACCACCTGAATTGTTGATAGATAAAATGCTACTTGTTTTGTCAATACTTCGAATTAATTACTCGTCCCACTTCAGTAGTGAGTCGAGAGACAAAGGACACCTGGCCACATTAGCACAAGAATGACGGTCAAGGCGAGAATGCGTCTAGGAATCATAAAAATTCTCTGTGCGATGTCGACGACCGAGCTACTTTACCTACAAGCAACATACCTTTGCAAACCGTTTGGTTCCAATCGACGTCAATGAAACAAATCGATGATACTAAACGATTGTATAATATGAACTCAACGATTCGAGTGGTTTTTATTCCATCAGAACATCACTGATAGTTGTATGAATAAAAATAGTGTACCTACGCTGTTTTAGGATTCAACCTCTATGTGAACTTGAGTCTGTATTAATAAGATAAACATGAATAGCGTACTTTGTTATACAAATACATATTAATACTAATCGATTGAATACATAAATACGTTTCACAACGTTTCTATGAACTTTCTTATCTGTTCGAGTGGAATTTTGTAATCGATTTTACACTAACTTTTTAACACTTTAAATATAGCTCACTGAATAATACCAGGAAAAAGAAAATAACGTGGTACATATAACCAATACCTTTTTATTTAACTTTTATTGAAGTATCGTGGGCCCACAACTGTGGGAAAAGAACCGTGCCCAAGAGTGGTGATTAAAAGGGTTGAGGCCATACATTTAAATTTGTAAACTTCTTAACAACACATTCTCTTCAATTAGCATTGACGAAGTTTTAGGTATATGGAAATCCAAATGAACCGATTATTTTGATTAAGGTCGTCGATACTGGTTGTACACCTTTTTTATTCAGTAGCCTGATTACCTTCTATGACATAATTCTTAATCTTAAGGAGCCTTCATCACTTTTCTGTTATTTTGGAAGACCCTTTTATAATAATTTTCTCAGTCGAGTTTACGTAATGTATATATACTTCAGAAGTATTATTTAAAACGTAAACGTAACGCACTGCTCATTACTATCATTAGTTAAATTACAATAAATAAGTATTGAGTGGTAAGGTTACGTTACAATGAACTTGGCAAGTTCGTTCCGTCAATGTCAACCGGAAGTTAAATAACGTAATACCTAATTCCTTAGCAATTATACCTTCGCGTCCTGGTTAATGTTTGGAGTTACCTAATTTAAAATTTAATACAACACAGTTTATTGATAACGAATTGAGTAATGTTGAATATGTAAGTGCTACTTGTAAACTAGAATAATGAATATTACTTGGTACAAAATGCAGTGCAAAATATTTTATTAATTGCTTTGTGGCGGAATGCTTAATGCAAGGTCTTCAAGGAGTGTGGGTCCGCAATATTTAGGCCATAGTCGATGTCGATTCCGATTTTAACCAAACGTGTAAAAGCTTGCCTGATGAAAAGGTTGCCTATGACAGACATACATACGAGTAATAGAATTGAATCGATTCCGCCAAATCCCGCGACAAAAAGAGACGCAGACGACAGTGCCGGGTTGGCAACGTTCGTGTCTGTTATATAACGGCCTGCGCCCGACCATGCAAATCTTCCACAACTATCTAACACCGTTTCAACACCACTAAATGCCAATAGCGTCAATACTCAATGGTACGGTCAGTGGCGTGCGTCGCGTTTACCTTTTTAATTGACTGCACTGTATTGTGCAGTTAGTTAGAGCAAGATGGCGCAAGCGGTGCTAATATCAATCTAGAAAAAGACAACAAATAAATTGCATGTATTCTGAATGCGACTGCCATTTACAATGCCTTAACTAAACTAATCAAACTTAACATCGATACGTCCTTTTTGTGTAGCTTTTCTTTAAATCATTGAGGATTTCAATGTAAGTTCACTAATTCTTATTTATTTATTCAGTGAGCTAAGAGATATGAAATTAAAATTCCTTAGAATGTGTTGATATTATTTATTCTGACTGTACCCACGCCGCATGATTGTTTATAGAACAAACAACTTCACAACCAGCGCGATATGGTCCGACACTGGTGGTATTACGTATCTTTTACAATTTGTCGCAATGGCACGTTGTTTTGTTATGGATTTACAAAGAAATAAGTGCTCTAGATACAAAGTAAAAATAAAAAAAGATTCTCAATGAAGTCATGTAGGTGACTTCTTCAAAAAATAAGGCGATCGAGAGGCACTATAAACTTATCATGTTTTGGAAAAGCAATTCAAATTTTTTTCATGTCTTTTCTCAAATGCCTTCTCATTTTTAATTATATACCAGTAGTTCGGTGTAATGTGTAGGTACCCGTACCGGCTTTCGGGCTAATCGTATTAGCATTGCTCAGACCTTTCGTAAGCCCTGGTCTAGACGTTCAATAAATTAGTAACCGCTGATCGTTATCGATTGCATTTTGTAATAACTCTACATCCCATCTGTTAGTATCTTTCTACTATTTTTTAAATGTATTTGTAGACATAAATAATTATTTTTGTTTTAAAATATTTTCTATGTAAAACGAGAGCAGCTAGGACGTCATGTTTGTTTAGTTTATATAACGGTTTCCGAGAATATTGTAACATTTTTTCCCATACATAATATGGGTTAAACTGTAGGTTAACTCGCCGGCAAACACGCAAACCGAATGTGAGGCGAGTAACGCAATCTGTTATTACATTCTACAGATTTTAAAGACTCAGCGCCGAGACTTATCATACTGGCCATCAGCAATGAACCGAACATCAATTCATCATTAAAGCATTTATCAAGCACAGTTGGACTTGCGAAATAAATCTAAATTGTTTGTTGTACTGAATGGTTAAGTGTTCAAGCTAATTTCATTTGCCGAAACCTGGTCTCGACTATCCGCTCTATTTTAAACCTTAAGCCAACTGTATAAAGCACATTTTGCTTTACCATGTTAATGTACGTAGCTTCGCTAATGACGGATGGTGCGACGCGATGCAACACATAAATTATTATGTTTTAAAGCACATCGCAAGTAGTCAACAGGAATACCATTTACGGTGCTCTATTGGCTAATGGATTACGTATATTAATAGTTTTGACACTACTTAAAACTATAATTTATCAAAATTATAACGTGGGAATATTTAACCACGAACAGCACATTATGGCGCATTGAATACAGTACTTTACATTTAGTAGGTGAACAACATTATATTAAAATTTTAAGAAACGTTCAGAAATAGAGACTGTTTCAGTTTCTACATGACCTAATTAAAAGGGATCAGTAGACATATTAAAAAATAACTTTCTCCGCGGTCTGCTAATTTTATAAAACCACCACTGAGCTGAGTGCAACGGAAATAGCGGGCGCGGCGCGAGTGTGGTCTCGTTTCTTTAGGGTGACCACGTTGTTGTATTACTATGAGAATTTTCTTAACTAATTGGTCGGTGTTGAAGTATGCTCTTCACCTGTCAGTTATGGGGAGAACCGGAGTAATGGGACATAAAAGGACCTGAGACCTATATGTTATCGTATTGAATGTGAGGTAATACGAATTTGGAACTGTGACGATAAAATGAAATAATTATTTTGTTATGTATCAGAAATCAAACGTTCACTCCTATTTATTATGTTCTTTTTGTCAACTTTTTTATGTTTAAAGTCTATAAAACGTGTCCTATCCTCTACGTAATTACTGGCTACCTAGTCTGCACGTGTCTCCCACTATGTGGAAATAATCCGAAACTAGTAGTTTAGCTATACGGAAACACGTTACATGATTCATGTCAAGTGGATGCGTAACCGCTCTTTATGACTCAAGAATAGAGACCTCATCATAACAGCCGTAATTAAGAGGAAATAGCGATATAGTGATAGCACTCTCAACATAATAACGTATACCTACTGGCTAGTAACTGGTATAGGCTACGGTGACCATTTACTATTAGGATTAAGGACAATTAAAAAGCAAAAATTGATACACAGATCCCATTAAAGGTCTATTTATATAGCGAATATTTCAAATATTGGTCGTGATGTTATTATAATTTGGAATACTCGTAATAATTTACAAGCGGTACGTAGGAACCGGATTGTTATTTGATTTACTCGTAAAACATCTCGCCGATACTAGCGAGCGCCGTCGTGGTTGGACGATCACGAGTTTCAACAACTCTTGTTTTCTTCTAATTTTATGTCACCTCAAATGTTTTAGTTCTATTCCGAACATGATTTTATATTCACGTTTTTCATTATTCACTGTAATATGATAACCAATCGTATATGATGCCTGGCGCGGCTGGTGTTGAACCATAGGTACTACCGGAGTAAGATGAATGACATTTACATACTCGTAGAGTAAAGTATCCCTATAATGCCCGCTGCACGCGTAATGACATGATAACTCACGGTTCAGTCCAGCAAACTAAGTTTGTTAAACAAACGGTGCACGTGCGATTTGCGGATTTTACGGTGGTAACCTTCCTTTGTATTGTTGCAGGACGTTTAGCAGCAGCAGCAAAGACAGCAGCGTTGGTAATGCGGGCTGCCACAGCGAGGATGGTGCGGACACCATGAACCGCGAGAACGTCTCCACCAAGATCGCAGCCGGCATGGACCGCTGGCAGAACACCCTCGAAGACATGATGCACCTACGCTCCTCAAACAATCAAGTGTTCAAAGACAACTATTGGGTGAGTACCTACATTAGAAGCAAAACAAGCTAGCGTTAAGGACGATGTTAATTGGTAACGCAAGGACACCTCATGGCATCCATAGCCTCTAAAAAAAACTCCCTTTTTACGTCGCACTGTTGAGCACGGATCCCCACAACTGGGGGAGAAGTTGAACATACTCCACCATACTCCAATAAGAATTAGTCGAGATACGAGCTTGTGGCAAACACGTGTTAGATGTTTTTGCCATCATAGTGAATTGATATTCTTAGCAACTACACGACAGCATTCAAATTACAGCTTCTCATGGTAATAGTTTGCCTAATTTGAGTTATTTGTACTCTTGTCTGTAACGACCTTCGGCGCGGTCAGATAAAAATATGCTCGCTAATTTGAATTCACGGATACGTCACCTGGCTTTGGCGGTTATGTTGTTGATAGTGTGAGTGTAATTATTAGACGCCATAGATACATGAAGGTTTTTTAACTTGTCTCCTTTTTTTTATAATAAATAGGCTTGCGTTTGACTGCTAACACCTCTAGCCCTTCTTAGACATTTAATTGCTTTCACTTAGGATCGAGTTTTCATTACTTAATAGAAGATATTGATATAGTTATTAAGACGTTTGAAGAGAGATGAATGCAAAAAATGCGCGTACGCAACCAGCGTAACACGCAGCGGCGACATCTCTTCACAATCATTATGCTGATAACTTTCACATCACTTGATGAGACATTTCATTTCTTATAATTTTGTTACATTATACTACTAATAATACTAAGAGGGAGCGAGGCTGTAGTTTCACTTAAGACACATTATTAAATATTAAATTAAAAAAAAATCTTTCAGTCTCTTTTGTATTTTGTTTAATGGTTTTATTTATCACAGGATAGTGATGTGTCATGAGTTTTAAAACATAGTGTCGACAGAATTAAAAAGATGTATTGGAACACTTATTCAAACACAAAACACGAAGTAAAACACCCATAACATAATATACAAGTTGTTATTTGAGTCACCAAACATTGCACTACCAACTTTAGTACTCGTACTCGTATGTTTGTTCACATCATTTTGCATTACGATGAAACGATGATGCATTGTCGACGTAACAAAAAGACAATTATACCCATTACCGCTCTCAAGGCGATTACAATACGTCTGTGGTTCAGTGAAAGCTTTTTTTTGTAATTGGGCTAATTCTGCGTTTATACCAACGAGGGAAAATTGCGAGTGAAAGGAATTTGGGGTACAATGCTTGCACTATTAGCTATTGAATTATTTCTTTAACCGCTGATTCAAACAAGAATACTACCTGCTACAGAATCGGCAATCTACTTTATGACACAACCGACTAGATTAAGTAACCTTCGAACTTCAAGGCAAGAGTGAATAGGCTTCTTCTAGGCAAGCGTGTTCCATCTTAGGCGGCATCTCGCTTTCCATCAGACGTGATAGCGGTCAAACGCAAGCCTATCGTATTTAAACAAAGAGAACTACATATATTTACGTGAAAACTAATATCAATATAACATATCCATATTTAGTCTGTTCAATCTTAAGAAATACTTAGCGGGAGTTTATAGAATAATGATAGAAAGGGGTTACAGCAATATCATTCGCAATAAGTGGATACAAATGCAACTACCTAGCTGCTTTACGTAACTGTAATGAACAAACAATACCGGGTTAGCCGCGATTAAACTCTGCAGATAAATAAGATAAGCACCTACAATTGAGAGTTTTATAAACGTTTTCTGAATTAACTATTTTTAGTCCCTTACTAATACAATGATAAACGGAGCTATTAATCACTAGTTCCTATTTCTAAAGACTACAATCTAATCTAGATTATATTATATTAGTTTAGGTATAACAGTGAATTTAAACCATGCAACGACCTTGAACGTACACCAAAAATTTCTAATCGTCTGGCGGTTTAGAAGGATTCGAGGAAATAGTATTTAGAAACTCACTTCGATATACGAAACAATTCAGTCCAGTCGTTTTAAGAATTTAGTGACAATGACTCGTTATATTAAGAGGAATAAAACAGGAGAAATTTTATAATCTAAGATATCTCCTGCCTTCTCGGTAGATGTATTAAAAACATGATTTACAACTAGTAAATCATGTTCTCCAATACTATGGAGCTGTAGCAACATTGTAACGAAGTCGATGTGGACTTCGCGATAAACACGAAAAAAACGGATACGGCGAATGCGTTATTTAATATCACATTAACTGTTTTCTAAACCCATATAACCGGACAAGTGAGGCGCGATTCCCGCGCGAATAGTTCCGCAATTTCCCTGTACGATAACGGTGAGATTTTTTTCAAAAAAGTTCCATCTTTTTAATTTCCATCTTTTACCACAAATAACATATATTTACTGGCCCTATGTACGACTTGATGTGCCTTTGTCGGCATAGAAACATGAATTCGAGTTAGGTATTTGCGGTTAGCGGTCTAATCCCTGTAACGCAAAATAAAACATTATTTTTACCTTGACCTACATGGGTTAATGAAGTGTTTTATGGCCCTCACGCGTAACCAACGGGTGCTAAAAATGACACCAAGTATAATCCCTCCATTATTTTGTCATAGAACTAAAGAAACCAACGTCGTATTAGTCTCGGTTAATTTTCATTTTATAATGGCAACGCGTGCTTCCTCGGCGGACGGAAACGCGTGCGTTCGCGATTCAACTCATGCACACAACGAATTGAAACTGTCGCAACTGTCGATTATTATTACCGGAAAACCGACCTTAGAACAATAGAACTTGGGTTGCATATTCATTGCAGAGAAAGCCGTGTTTTAAAGAAAGTTATAGCCTAGTAGTAGGTGTGTAATGTATCGAAATCATTTAATCCATTGATGGATACCGTTGTGCGCGTGACCTGCAGATAAAAGCTTGTCAGCAACGCGTGAATGTGTACTGTGTTTACAAGGGGATTTTGGTCGCTTGTACGTATTATATAGGTACCTACTTAGGTTACTTTTATTTCTAGAAATCACAAAATCAATCAATAAAACCCGATGAGTTTTATAAAGTAGGTGGTTGGTAACAAACGTTCTGTCGCTATTAGCCGCACGCGAAGGTAACGAGCAGATCAGATTCAATTACCTACGGATAATTACTTATTAACTAGATCCTTTTATCCACTCGTACTTTTATAGTTAAAGAAATCTTTAGTACTATAGAACAATCTACATTCCAAAGCCACTCACCTGAATGGAAAATACATACCTTGTAATAGTTTTCTACTCTAATTACTGATTCTACTCGTTTATACGAGTAGGTGGTATACGTAGAACCTATAGTTGGTATCTACTGTGGCCTCAACAAGTAAGTTCTCGTATTTCGGTTGGTTTGGGGAATAGGTAGTAGTTGTCAAAGATACCCAAGATAGGTATGGTATCTCTTAAATTCATTAATTTTACCTTACTGAACAAGGGACCGTGTGGCCTAATGGATAAGGCGTCGGACTTCGGATCCGAAGATTGCAGGTTCGAGTCCTGTCACGGTCGCATTGACAGGCCGCTCATATCTTTTATTGCTGAAAAATTTTCTGAAAAAAAATCAATATGCGTAATAATAGTTTTTTATTTTATTAAGTTATATTTATTAAATTTAGTTTTAACATTGTTAAAAAAAAGTTATGAGCAATTAACTGAAATTTAGAAAAAGGATTTTGTTTATTGCTTATATCTCAAAAACTATTTAAAACATTTAAAATCTGAATATA
>DWOF01000234.1:0-11664 GCA_018250795.1 Clito sp. Burns02 | reverse complement strand
GCTCTGTTCAATATTTTTAAAGCCGTCTTTGGTTATGTTGGAGATAATAAATCAAGTAAAACCCGCTAATATTGTTTTGTCGGCTAATAATCTCCCCATAAATTTTCTCTGAACCAGCGCTGCGACCTAGTGGATTACGTTCCAAACTTTCCGCAGTTATTGAAAGAAACTCTTGTCTTAACAGTGGATCAGGTGGTATTCAAAAAAAGTATATCATTCATGGGATTATGTTGTGTAAATTACATCTTAAAATGCTACCTCGATAGTATGTTTACCCTACGTACATTAGGTAATATGAGGAATTCTCGCCGATTATTTCATTTTGGAGGTCTGTACTCGTATTCCAGAAACAAAGCAATTTGTGATGCCTTTCATTTCTGTATTGTGTGGACTACATCCGAAAACAACTATCCACACTCAATATGTGCATCTATTATTCGAAGCGGGAAAAGCACTTCAGTTTTCAGTTAATGAGATTTTCGCGAGGAATCCCCTAGAGGGCGTCGCTGTTAACATCCGAATTGTTACGATTTCGTGTATTGTTTGAACGCCTCTATTATTAAATTTACTTCAATTGATTCCATACACCTTCTCGCGAACTCGGCAGGTACGGTTTGCTGGTGTTTATTAAATAAGTTTCCTCATATCTGTAACAGTAACTATCTCGCGAGCTTTCAATTTAATCGTAGAGATATAATTTTAACATGAAAATGTATGCTTTAACATCTCATCTTCTGTTAACCCTTGAAATACTGAAGCTCTTAGTAAGCCTATACGAAGTAGAAAAATGTATAATACTTTATGGAGCATACTTCAATAGAAGTATTTTTCTTGTCTTGGATGTTTATCATTAAGATATATCGCTGGGAACCTTTGGCCCTCGAGCTCATGTAATAAGACATCCATCAATCAGGGCATATTGGGCGAGATTGACGAGGGTTGATAGAAGATGCGACGGACTGTATACTTATATGGTGCACGGACACCCAATTCGATTGATTTGTATAGTATTGATACTATCTGCAATGATGTATTGAACGAGTATCTTTACCTTAGGGTCCTAACCAAAGCTGAATCATTTTAAACAAGATATTGTTGAAATTTTGTTAGTTAAGATCACATTTCTCCATAGAATGGACACGTGACCCAAATAGTGTCAGCTCCATCTTGCGCCGCGCGCTCATTTCCTTCTCTCAATTGCCACTTTCAGCTGTACAATCGCATTAAGCGGTTCCATTTTATGATAGACGCTCCCAACGTACCTTATCACAGCTCTCTTCCTAATGTCGAAAGCGATTCAATAAATATTGCACAATATTATACCCACTCTCGAATTCCCCGTATCGGCGTCGGCAGCTTTTATGATCGTGACAGTGAGTTATACTTCTGCGAAATCGTTGTATATTAGATTAATGTTCTATTAAAATCGTATCGAACACAGCGGTGAAATAAAAGCGCTTTAAATGGGCTTTTCGTGTCAGCGTAGATCTCATAACTTATAGGCATATGTGGGAAAAATATAACGAATTAAATAAGTCAGGCTTTTACAATAAGCCTTGTTAAATATTCGAGTAGTTTTACTTTGGCACGAGTAAATATTACTTAACTCCGAAAAACCCGAACAAAAATCGTATTGTATGTTGACCGTTTTATTTACATAACTTTTGGAGAGACCACTGGATACAGGAACACTTACATAGATTTACTAAAATATTCATTCGATATTACAGTCCCTAAAAGGTTTACCCGATTGCTGGATATTGTAATAAATAGTAGATATTGTCTGTTATCCTTTTAGTAACGATCACATGCACGACCGAATATGTTTAGGTATTAAATGTAATGAGGTGTAATTCTTTAAACACTTCACGCGTTTCTTGTTCGCTGTACTGATACGGATACAATGCAATATATATTTATTACACAATTTTCTTTATAGTAATGTAAACATTGAATGCAAATACCAATTTACGTGACTACGAAAAGTTTGATTTAATCCTCAAAGTGCTCAAAGCTGCAACTTGTTAAGCGTCCTCGCCCGCAGCCACATCGCGAGGCGCAACTTCTTTACACTTTGATAACACAACTGCACTTTACATTTTAACACACTGCACTGTTCAAGTGTAGTGTTTTCCGAAAGTCGCATACATAAGTAAAAGCAGTGTTTGTAAACTCAGAGAGCATCGGTTACATTTTTCATTTTCATATAAATTCAGGAACTCCAGCCACATTGTGCTTCTGAGCGCGCAAAGTTTGTCAGGTTTCTCTTTAATTTTAAAATTAGCATTTATACTAGCACATTTAATCTTCCATAGAACAGTCTTCGTGGAAACTTCGCAAGAATGATCCGGTAAAAGGCAACAAAAGAAATGCATGCCATCCACTCTTTCGTAGCTCGTAGCATAACGGCGTTGTCTACGCCGTAGCGCATCCGTAGCGACAGTGGCGCATAAATAATACATGTAGCTGTGTACGTCTAACCGCTATTATGAGGTTTGAATTCCGCGCATAACTACGGAACCAGTGAGGTTGCGAATGAATTTACATATTGCATTCTGGAACAAACGTTGCTCTTCGTTCTGTGTTCAACTATAACCTTGTCTTTCGATTAAGGTATTATATTTTGTAAAAAAAAGAAGCCTCGATGTCTTATTGTTTTTTTTTTCTTATTAGATGGTTAGTGATACAGACACCTTATTCTTTCCTTTAAAGAAAAGAGAACTTAAATAATCCTAATTAGTAGTAAAGCGAAATGAGTTTTAATTTAGCAGGAATAAAGTATACCTATATAAAAAGTACTTTTGCAGTTGAAATATTGAAATCTTGAATTTGATATTCAGCGAACGTCGGTAAAGTTTAAAGAAAACCCAATTACGTTTTAAATCAAATAGCGTTTAGTACAGCACGTTTTATTACGAAAGTTTAGAGCACTAGGTTCTAAAGCAGATTTGTTCGAAATAACATTGGCGCAATATAAACGATTTTAGAGTTACGACCGGTAGCAATAGGTCACAGGATATTTTCGAAGGAAATATTTTTATTAGGGTACATACGACTAATTTTCTTTGACAGCCGCCCATAATGCTCAATAGAGCGGATATTTTGTATCATCATGTCGCGTACCCTTCGCTGCGAGTGTGAGTGTATTTTAACCCCAAAGGTGCGTCTACATAGACGAGCATCGGAACACAAGCCGGGAATTAATTTGTTTAGTGTGGAACGACTTTTGTGTCTCAATTGAACACGCCCGAAGCGGTTGGCTTGTGCTTGACTGTGCTTTGCCAATTATTGGTATTTGAATGAACACAAGGGGATTTACATTGCGAAAAACTATTTAGGAGGACTATTGTTGGCTCGTTAGTCCACGCTAAATGCCGCTAGCGATGCCGTGGTTCTCGGTTCCACGTGTTTAGTTTGTCCAGTGTAGACGTCCCCTGATAATTTATTTTATGCTCAGTTTACACGCAATCGATTCTGAGAACAAGTTATGAATTGCTCGTTTTGGTAAAGGAAATAATTTTCTACTAAATTAAACATTTATGTTCGAAAGAACTTCTATGTATTATTGTAATTTACCCATTATTACTAAAACATATATACCGACGTAGGTTTTTAATCTTATCTTAAGTATTATATCTTGATTTATCACTATAAGAAATTTGTTTGTGCCCTTTTATCTTATAAATGAAACCTCTATATTTTAAGGAAATCTACAAACTTTTCACATTGTGCTTGAAACGGAAGCACGACATTTTCGCTGCAAATATATCATTGTTAAAGTAAGTCGGTGTTTTGTAAAACATGACATCGTCCTCAACCGAGCATGTCCAGCGTTGCAAGAGTTATGAGCGGTTGCCATTTAGGTCTTATCTTGTATTTTTTCCACGAAATACCGAAATACACTCTGATATGTTCAACTCAAGATTTATATTCGGTTGCACAGTGTGAATTTTGGTCTCGACCCCCTATTCTTTCTTATCGCAATCACAATCGTGCTTTGGCTACATTCGAAAGTATATTCTCGTACTGTCGGTTTAAGATTTATTTTCGTTTGTGGCATCTGGACGGGTGTTAGGAGGCAGGTGTGCCAGTAGTATTTATTGGCCTGTATATTTCCACCTTTTTGGACGTGCAGTTGTTGAACGGTATTGAATTGAAGCGATTGCGCCGTTTCCATGACGTTGAATGTTTTAATTTACCAACACGAATTTCATTATATTATCCAGAGTTATTATACTACATATTTGTACATCATGTTGATCCGTTGTCACCTGTTGATGCATTACTACGACAGAAGATAAGTGTATCTTAAGAGAGTGCATCAAGATATTTGACCCTGCGTTTTTCTTCCAACAGGATTACCTAAGTTTCTGACTTATAAATAAAATAACAACAAAAACCACTTTGTTGTATCACAAAGAGTTTTCAAGGTGAAGTTTTATTCGACATTTCTTGAGCCAACACACACTTGACCTTCCCTACACTCTCGGCCGCTTCGTTATCTCGTTTTAGAAATTCCATTGTTGACGTCCACTCTTTGTTCTTTCTTTTATTCATTGCATTAGTTGTTTCTTTAAGAACGTCGCCGGTGTTTGCTTCCTTGAAAGATTTAAGAGCTCTCGTTTGTTTGGGGTCACGCTCTTCAAAAGTACTAAGCGAAGGCGGGGACCACTGTCTTTCAGATTTAGTGATTGTTTTCGCAGCAAAATATCACCTACTGTAAAACATTAGAGACTTTAAAGGCCTCATACAAGCTTCGTAAGACAAATATATGTCTTCTTTCTCTCTCTTACACAAATGTAGACACGTAGTTCTGAACCTATTATGTTTGCCATCTAATCAGTATTCTATTACAGCTCACCAATAAAGAATATGAATACGAACGATGGCCCATAGTCGACCGTTTACATTCATGGACTCGACCCATTTGAGCGTGAAGTGTATAAGTGTTTTTAGATACGAAATGGAAATTTTCAGTTACTTTTAGTTAAATTCTCGCAATCATTTCGTTTAGTTTTGTAAGTATTCAAGTATTAATGTAAATGTAGCGGAATTTATTCTTTTCTCATACGTGTTGTATTGGAGATTTCCTTTATTCGTTCCATTCTTTCGTACGACATACTCGTACATTGCTGGAGCGGTCTAGACTAGTTAGTAGGAAAATAATGGGTCACATAGATAAATCCTTAAATTGTTTAAGGCAATTAGTATAAAGCGATAATATAAATATCATAAGCTAGTTAATACTAGATACATATTGAAGTTACTAAGTTTTAATCGAAAAAGTTTATAATTGTTCTCTTGTTCCAATTACAGCCAATTTGTAAGCCCATTCTATTAACAGTTTGAACTTTACTTAACCGCCCTTTATTTGAATAATAATAGTAAGTACCCTTAGAGTTCACCTATTGCACACCAAATATGAGACCACAAAGACAAATGCGAGTATGTATATGATGGGTATCCGAGTATTTTACTATAAATACTCGGATAGGCCAGCATTGTAGAGTAGTAAAACGTATAAACAAAAACAAAACCAAAGGTATCGTATTAGTTACTTAAGAAAATACCCAACGACATAGGTACTAGACCTATGTAATTTGAACTTTGAACGATAGAGGTACTACGAGTATATCGCCTTTGCGCAAAATTACTGGTATTTGTTGAGTCAACCGACTTATCTAATTACGAGGTCAACCGCCCTTTAATTTAGTGAACACTCGTGCAACCGCCCCGGTGGGAATGGGCATTACAAAGATGCCCTCGGTTAGATGGGACCGCAAGGGTTCCCTACACGTGTGTTCACTTCTACTTATAATATAAATGTATACGTGTGTGTTTACCTACTTTAAAGCAAGATTACACTTCTAATAAGTCTTAAGTAAACGTTCCTTTTATCAAGGACAATAACTAAGAACTTATTTTAGTTTATAGAGTCGTAGGTAAGTTACATAATCTAGACGGTTGAGTCTTAGACACTTAAGCCAATAAATCAACGCAGTGTTCCCTGATCGCATCATTATACAATTAGAGACCAAGTTCCTTTTTTTTCTTTTTTGACGAGGGGGAAACCTTCTAAAGGTCCCCGGTGCCCTGGGAGAGGCGCCGGGTTATGTGGGATTTTTACCGCACTAAAACCCCCCCGGTGGCCTACCTATGCGCTTGCGGGGGGCTCCGGTAACGCGAAAGAGACCAAGTTCCTAACAACGTACGAGTATCTCGGTTTTCCTAATTCGTTGCCGAAAAAAAGGGAATAGATCCAATCTAATCCATACTAATTCAGATCACGCGGCCCAAAATCATTAAGCTTAACATGCCGAATTATTTATTCAACCATCCGAATGGTGCTATTTACATAATTACGGTAGAGTTGTAACCCGAAGTGTGTGTTATATTAGCATTACCTTTGAGTGTAAAACCGTTGAAACTAGCGTCTAATTTATAGCATTCAGATGAATGAAACTAAGAGATACGAGTACAAAGCAATATGTGGAAATGTATGTGTTAGGTATAGAGTCTTGATGTTATGTTTTTATAACTAAGGAATCACTTAGATGTAATTAAACATAGTAACGTCACGACATACTTAACTAATATTGTTACGAAGGTTGATTTATAAAGATTTAAAAAGGCGGTTTTTGTGATTTTCTGTAAATTAAGCATCACCGTAGTTCTTTTGCCACCTGGGATGGTGTTTTTGTGTAAACGTGAACTGAATA
Source organism: Clito sp. Burns02 (assembly GCA_018250795.1). NCBI lineage: Eukaryota > Metazoa > Arthropoda > Insecta > Lepidoptera > Hesperiidae > Clito > Clito sp. Burns02. The sequence goes on along the minus strand of DWOF01000234.1, from coordinate 4,945 downwards.
ATCCGATCGGCTTGAACCTGTTTCTTTATTTGAAAAGGAATTAAGAGGGTAAGGGTGTGTTTGTACGGGGCGGTCCCTAATTCGATAATACGGTAGGGAAGAAAGGACGGGGTGATTTATCGCGTTTAAATGCTCAAATGATGTGTCGAACGTCACCCTTGTTCAACTTTGGTAATGGGGTAATTTCGTTCCACCCACTTGTATTGCTGCTTTCATTTATTATACCTACTGGTTGAACGTTTCTTGTATGAGTATTTTATCTTGTTCAATTAGTTCATCATTGCGTATACGGTAATTTAGGTTCAATAAACAGTCAGAATTGTGTAATATACATAACTATTATAGAGAAAATAGAAGTATTAATTTCTTTTAATAGCTTTTGGTGTTCAAACTGCCGTTCTGAATCTGTCTATCGAGATGAGATTGTGATGGCCATTTTAGGTACTTCAGACGTGATAATAAACACCTGAAGTAAAAATTTGAGTTAACTATTTACTATTTTCGATCTCGTAATGAATGGACTGGCATGTTAATCCTATCGGCTTAAGATTTACGTGATCTGAATACAATTCGTGTTGAGGTCAGACCTTTTTTGGGAACGGATTAAGTTGGGTTGTGGTCTTGTTGTTATGGACCTAGTCCCTAATTTGGTGTAATGGTACCTAGAGGGATTTGCATTTATTGACCTACTTTAGAATATTGCTAAAATCTTTAGAGGGTACTGAACCAATAGTGCTAAGTAGGTACTGACCACTTCGAACAACTATATATCTACAGTATATTTCATCACACTACTAGAATGTGGCTTGGTATTTTACATATTAGTAAAGAAAAATCCCCGATAAAAACACTACAAAGCTTTTATCTTTCTATCTCTTAACAAATCTGTTTATCGCAACAAATTTTCTCATCTTTCTTCCCATATTTTTATCGCGACAAAACTGGCCGCATTTTACCTGAAAACTCATCTCGGAGTAAACAATATTAAAATTAGGATATCCGGGCGATGCTTGCCCCGCAACTGGATGTGTAACAACGCTATCGCTCGAATGCAGCTACGATGAAAGCACTTATCTTCAGTCGACTGCTCCTGAAATTTTCATAAAAACAACGAATGCCCCGACTCATGTTTTTTGATGGCAGCAAAATATAATCTTACGGCAACCGTTTCCGACAAATCCGTCGCTCGAGATGATTGCGTCTGGCTGTGGCTTTTGTAGCTTTTTTTTTCACTCCAAAAGCTGCCATTGTCATTATTGCCAATTTCACCTCCTTTGTTCCTTAATAAAAATAATTAACTTACTATTGTTTTAGACTTTAATTTAATGAATCTCAGTACCTTTGTTTTCTGTAAGATGCTAAGAAATTATGTGATGAAATGGTATTCTGTTACCTCATACATGATAGTGACATCCAGTTTAGTTCTCGCATGTAACAATTCATTCGCGTGCGATCTTTGATAGGATTTCGGACGAAATTAATTGTCACAGAGAACAATTAAAATCATTCCCACGAGTATAATAGCAAACCAGATACAATGAGAAAATTATCACGAAATGTACGTGACTTCGAAAATATCAGCGATGTTTGGCGTCTGAACTTTGACCTTCTTATGTAGACTTAATACAGACGTGGTAAAACGGCCATATTATTTTAGTAGTACTTTTGGGTGGGTGAGTATAAGATTAGGATTAGTTGGCTGGGTAAGTATTTACTATCGCTACTAGCGATAAGACCGTCTCTTGCTCACTTTTATGTCATTATTATCCTGTCCATATGTTTATATTACTGCTACGCAATATTTTTTTTATCTGTTAAGTTTAATATAGAGGTACAACACAATTAGGGTCTTTAGGTACCTACTTTGTTAAACAATTACGGTCATTCTTTTTCTATGGATTCTTCAAAGAACAATTATTCTAAATTCAAAGGACGGTCTTTGATTTCGCGAGAGGGGATGATAATAATTAAAATTGTATTGTATTTTTTTTATTTGTTCAACTTGTTTGTGAAATGTTTTCTTTTTTCTAATTGTTTGACTTGAAATTTGTTTCCCTATGTTTATTTTCTTGATATAATTTAATTTGTGTCGTTTCTTTTGTTTTCAGGTAAGGGCGGATTTTGATTGAGAGACCGTGATAATCGTTGTAATTATTGTAAGTACTTGGGATAATTTTTTTAATTATCCGACCTATACGATTTTCGCCAAAACTTTAAAATGTTAAGTACCGTCATAGTATTTTATTTACCTATACGCAAATGTTATAGCACATTTTATTACGTTTTTTAATTGGCTGTCACGGACCTATATAAACAGAGAGTGCAATATAAATCGCGACCGTTGAGCTATTACTAACGCTATAAAATACCTGAACGGTGAATAAATCGGACATTCCATTTTATATCGAATCGTCAAATTCACCAAAGCACCCTTGTGCGTCGATCCATACATCAAATATATAATGAAAACGGGGACAGGGTTCATTTCCTAGCTGGATAGACTCGTTTCCCCACGCTGTGCGTAAACCGACAACTATCCAAAATAACAAGAGCCCTGAATTTTTCATCCTTACATACATAAAGCAGTCGATCGGTTTACTGTTGAATAGTAAAATGGATCATGTTACGCTGGTGGCTCTGATATACGCGGTAGACAAACGTATGTTTGATGATTTATTTGATAGGCACCTGTAGCCGCAGGTTATGTTTTATTTATTACATGAAATAGGAATTATTTGATGATTTTTTATGAAAATTGATATTTAACTTCATAAGGTTATAACCTTATTTAAAAGGGACGTCGCTAAACTTGTTTTAGAATTAAAAAACATTTTGCCTTAGTGTTATTTTCCTTAAGCCTGATTGAAGTGTAGGAGGTATTTTTCGCTTCTAATATTTTACTACGCTGTACTTTTCAACGAAAATATACCTAACTTCGTATATTTTTTCATCCTCAAAAGGAAATTATTGCTCGCAAGATTTTCCCAAATATTCCTATGAATAGAAAGTAGACAGGTATTATGTAATATACGGACTTGTTTATCCTGAAAATACTGCTAAGGAGGTACATAAAAATTATGAATATATATCTACTTCTTTTACTCGGAAAATATTGACACTGCCTCCTGATTTAATATATTTCTGTCGGTATTTACCTACCAAAGGCATATGTTAAGGCCTCACTCATGTGAAAATACTTGCTTGATAATAGGATTTCTTGTAACATATCGATCAGTATGAATAAAAATTAGAATCAGTGTGGTAAACGCATCATTACTTTGACCAATATGTTTATCTAATTGTACATTCAAAGAATATTTTACTGTACACATAACACACAACACAAGTATGTAAAGTCACGATAAAATTAGTTGAGTACAAGTAAACCGTAACATTTCAATCAATCCAATACTCCAGTCAATTAATTTAAGCTATAAATTTTATACGGGATTCGAACCGACACGTTTTACACGAGTATCCAATCATTGAAAAGCGTTTCAGCTAAGATTTCACACTGAATCTGAATAAATGTTCCGCTCTCGATGTTTGATTCTAAGTGATTTATTTCATTTGCCGTTAATAACATGAGAAGCCAAGTATTTATTGAAATATGCCGTGTTCTGAGAAATTTTGAATACGAAATTGAGAAAAATCGCATTAAGGTTATTTTACTACAGAAAACATAGCTGGTATATAGATTTTATTTCTTCCTGCGACTCTTAAGCCCTCTTACCGGACCGCGTATAACAATTGACTCTACGAAAAGAGAGGCTTTCAGGGAACAATGGCCACGGATTAACCTTTTTGCTCAAACAGCCAAAAGGATGTTAATGGTTGCCTATTTATCCTCTCATCTCGCACGTTTCTTAGCAATACGCCCAAATTAGTGTACTGGTTCATTATAATTACTTATTTCTTTACTGTCGGATATACTGAATACAATAACGGCATGATATAGTTACTCGTATTGCCTCTGTTGTATCTTTCTATTTTGTGTATACTGTAAATAAAAATTGTGACCCTTACAAAATACAACAGTCTATAACAAGACCCCATTAACATAATCAAAATCGTCTACATTCCTTCTTCCTTCTGTTTTGTATCACTTTGCAAAGCTTTAAGTAACAACCATTTTTCAATATTTCAATCGTCCATCGTTTGCGAGCTTTTCGTCCTTCTAGCGATAATTTTGTTGTGAAGAGAAATTCGCCAAAGTTTTTTATCAAGATAAAAAAGGGAATCGCTTGAAGAATTAAATATTCTCATTGATGGGCGAATGATGGAAGAGTCGCGCGCATCAACGATTTTTCGATTTGGATTTATTAAGCCAGCCGGAGTACGGATCAAAATAAATTGTTTGATGATCGTGAGATTTTATTTCAATTATCGTTCTCAATTAGATACAATTTTCAGTTTAACTCGATTTGAGGCGTATAACCGATATTTTACCACACATTGAATTATTTATTTTTGACGATATTTATAATAACGCAAAGCCTTCATAGTACTATTGTACCGTTGTAATTCCCTCGATGCCGAGACATTAGGATGAGATCTGCCGTCCATTCCGCCCATACTACTAATTTATTGTTCGAATTTGCATGATTTGGTGGTTTTGCATAGAAACTATCGTTTATGGGCTACATTACCATGGATACTGCGTATACGACAATATCATTATGTTCCCGATAGTCGATAACCGTATGCCTGAAATGAGATGGCTGCAAATTCGAATTATCTCGGGTATATCAAAAAGCAATTGGGAATGATTAGGTTACATACACAAACCGAGTTCTGCTAATTGGTCTCACTAGGACATACCTACGCGTATTATACCTACCCAGTTCTCTGAACGATATTTTTAAGAACATCGGTACCCTTAGTATGAGTTTCATCGAATGTCAAATACGTTCATCGTCACTCGAAATCCGTACTGCCAACATAG
>DWOF01000233.1:0-11672 GCA_018250795.1 Clito sp. Burns02 | reverse complement strand
AAATCACATAAAGTCTCGCTACATTAAATTATCCGTATAAAGTGCAGTGTCCATCTATCGTAGTACCTACCTCTTTACTCCATGGAAGCCTCGATCCGCGAGCCATTCTCATTCTCGCATCCGACCGGTTTTTTGTTAATGAAATAAATTTGAGCGTGAATTTTTTCCACGAATTGTTTTTAAATATCTACTCCATATTTGGACGTGTCTTTATACGAGTATTGCCGACCTGAATGTTCAATCGAGAAAACACACTTTGTTCATGGGAAGAATATATTCTGGAGAGACAGTGCAGCTGTTAAGTAGAAATGGAACACAATCGGCCGGCAGTCTATCTACTCGCTTATCAATAATATCGACTATTCGATTAAAATTAAGTGGGTCGACATTCACACAATATAGTCGCGTTTATACTGCGAGCTATTTCTATTCGATTCTGACAGGTCTATAGCGGGCTGCGCCGGTTTAAAAATTGTAATTGCATGTTGTTGAGTGCATTTCATTCGAGCTTATTCAGTTACCGCGGCTTTTTATTGACGGTGTTTGTAGATGTCTATAAGTTACAATAAGTTATGAGTCGAAATTGGATAGCGATCTACTATGTCTTAGGCGCCTTAACATTCTGCACTCGTAAGTATATAATCAGACATACCTATTTATTTATAGGATTATATGTACTGTGCAGCATATTCTGTTAATCATGTTTAAACAAAAACGTTTCATCGACAAGAAAATAATGTTTTGCGTGTTTTTTAGATTAAGCATTAGGTACGGCAGGTGTTTTGGCAAATCATTAGGAAGTGAACGTCAATTCGTCAATAAGATTAAAGACGCAGTTGGATGATATAGGTACAAGGAAATGAAACAAGTTTGTCCTCTCGACGAATGATAATTTTCATAAATACCTAATCTGAATTGATATACATACATGTGAATGTGGGTTTGTTTGTCAGGTTTTCGTCTTATGGTCCTTTGCTTATAATATTATGCCAGTTTGACTACTGCCGAATTAACTAGTAAAGCATACATTTTAATAACATAACAGATAGATAACGAACCGTAATATCAGTAAAAAAATATAAAAGTTATGAAGAATTTAGCGTAACCAATGCTTCAAACTTAGCGTAACCACTTGATTACAATGTTAAAGAATCGCTATGAAATAAGAAATAGTCGCAACCAATACAGAGGTCAACGTCTGGCATCGCGGTTGTCTACATGTCATTGAATATAAAAAAGGAAGTCTGCTTCGTATTTTAAATGTGGATATTATCTACTTTAAATTTGGTATAAGACTTAGTATGAATATTTTGAAAGTAGAAACAACTGGGGATTTTATAAGGGGTCTTAACCATTACTTTAATAGTGAGGGTTTATTGAAATGCATGATATCTTTTGATGCAATTTTAGTATAATTATAATCAATTTGTGTTAAACCCAGGTATAAGGTTTATTCAGACGCAGTCTAGAAAAAGCGCTAACCAGAGTATTTGCACGGATACGTCTTACCTTACCTTGAATTTGTATACCTACTAATAACATTATTGAATTACATAAATTATCCAATAACTTTGTAGGCATAGTCATGTCTAGATTTTAACTTTAAGATATTAAAATATTTTAAGGGATTTTGTTTATCCATATTTTCACATTTGTATTGTTATAGTTAGTAAGATATCTCTTTACAAGAAAAGACGAGCTAAGATTTTAATACTCGTATGTATTTTCGATGATCCTTAGAACTTTCCACTTCACAGGTGAAACTAGTCACGTTAAGGCTTTCTATTCTTTTGTTAATTCATTAGAAAAACAACTGATTTTAATTGTAAAGCAGATGCCTTTTGCGCAGTGGATTTACCTTGCTTGTTTCTAGTTTTCAGATAGAATTCTGCTAGCTTTGTTTGGTTCGTCTTAACACCTTCCGTACGAAGCCGGTGGTCATGAAATTTTGCATACATGTCGTATAGGATTTACGGTGTATCTTGAAAAAATGTTGCCATATATCAAGAATTAATATTAAAAGTATAAGACCGCCCGGGCAAAGATATGAGTAGACTTATCTAAGAATAAATTACTCGTTTCACGGGCTGGGTACCTGAGTATGGGTGATCTTAATTGTTTTGAATAATAAAAATATTTCTCATTTGGCTAGAACTATTTCTCAGCGAGTTTTTACATGTTAAGACAAATAAGTATTCACGTATCATCTTTCGTTCGCAATTGAGCTTGCCTTCTTTTCCACAGCTGCTGTGCAGAACCGGTCTTGCTTGCTTTTAATTATTAACTGTATTTGTATAAAGATCCTTATGAAGTTTGCGTCTAGATCTTTTATTTTAAACTTAGGTACTTGATAAGCTTATTTATCGCGTAATTTGAGAATGGGCAACGAAAATCTTACCTGTAGAAAACTGCACTTTGTAGCCTTTGTATTCTGTACATTTATGCCAATGTAAGAGGCAAACTAATCGTTAAAACAGCTCATAAAGGTTTTACTTTACAGCGCTTATCAATAAACTATACAAGTACCTATATGCTATGTGTTTAATCTTGCGATTTATGCGAAGATGTTGATGGAGTTTTTATATATGTTTTCATTTATCGTACCCTATTAACAAATCTATGACGTGTATTTTATTTATAACCATATTACGTTCATGATCATGTTTAAACATGTGTACAGTATGTCAGCCTTTCGATGTCCACTGTTGAACTACTGGACCTCAAATCCATCAACTTTACGCCACCCAGTCTTAAGTCTGATTACAACGGTATCCCGTTATTTTAAAGAAAAAAAGACTTAAAACATCGCCTAATAAACCAAGTTCTAGCCGACGAAGGAGCGCTCAGGCTTATTTCTATCGACCGGTTCGAGATGCGAAAAAACCTGTCAAGCTGTTCCTTTCGGGAACACACCGGTTCCGGTCGCAACTCACGAGCTCTATAGTTTCGTCCTCACTCGACCAATTTAAGCAAGTTTAATTTTTACGAACGATAAAAAATAATTTCTCTCCGTACTCTCTACTGCCTTGGTTGTCTTAAATGGACGTGGATTGACCCACTATTTTAAACGGCTTCGCCTTTCGTAAATAAATTCTTTTTGTATTCTGTATGATTATAACATGAATGAAGATTTAATTCCTACTGTAACTGAGTTTTTCGATTAAGATTTTACGTTTTATAATGGTACATAACTTCAACTCAGTCTTGCGTAATACCTAGATTAGTTTTCGTCATGGTTTCTTTCGACCAAACGTGTGTGCTTGAATAAACACAAAGATACCTATAATTAATTTATTATTAATAAATGGCAAGGCACAATATTAAACTTAGAACGAATAAATTATACCTACACATACATACTTATTTGAAGTAGACTTTAGAAAAAACCCGAGAAAACAATATCGGGAAGCATGCGTTTTTAACGAGATTATGTAGGTAGGTAAGTTAAGTACCTACGTTGAGATAAGAGGTAGCGGGAAGTATTAACTTTTCCTCGTACAAGGGGCAAAAAATCCTTTGTCTCGCATACACATCAATGAGTTTACGGTCTTTGTTCGAGATATGGTTTTTTTCTCCAATTGTCAAGAGGTGTAAAAGGTGTTACTGCGTAATCTGTCTAAACAGCTAAGAAAGGTACGATCTGCAGCTGATAGTAAATATATTAGGTTTATATTAGTAGGAAATAGTTAGGTTTTTAGTCTCGTGGTATTACTATAAAAAACTACTCCTTGAAAATTCATAAATTAGGTTTTGTATATCAACAATCCATGCGCGATGATGGCCAGCGCATACATTCTTTTAATTTATTGGTAAATTATTTTTCCCGAATAACGTGACAAATTAGTATTTGTGTAATTCCCCGTTGCACAATTAGTCAACTTAGTCAATATGCCCGTCCTTAAGAAGTTTAAGAAGTTTGTCTAAGATTGCTGTTGCTTTGTCCGGACATCGGTCGGGAGGCCACACAGGAAGTACGGCAGCTGTGCAACTTGTGCCTATAAAATTACAGACTTTTATATTTTTTCTACACACGAATGTAACGGAAGCCATCTTAAGTTGTGTTAACTAGGCTTTGTTTGCGAAATCTACCGGGATTTACTTAATACTCGTACATGATGATAAGCTTTCTTTGTTATTTTAGACATAAAGCATACCAACCTACTTTTATCTTTTATATAGGTAGGTACTAATTTAGTTTTTTTTCATGTTCTCGTATCACGAACTCAGCTGTCTACCTATATGCAGTAATGAGCGGAACGTAATAAAAGTATGCAAGTAGAGCAAAGTAACAGTTCCATTATTACCACAGTTCAAATGTCGGTATTAAAACTGCATACATGTAAGTACGAATACCGTCAGGAGATTAAGGCAAGGTGCAGGTTTTAATTTACTAAGAAAATTATGTTTTATACAGAGAGCTAGGGATCATTAAATTACATGGCTCTACCTACATCGTGTAGTGTCATCAGATAAGGAGCGGACCACAGTTTTTTCTTTATTATCTTTTAATTAATAGCGAAGCCTTCCCACAAGTAAAGTGCGGGGCGTTAATTGGATATTTAATACTGATCGCAAGTATTTTCTGTCTTTTACCAAGTTTTTAATACAGGTGTATTAAAGAAAAAGGTTGCCTACTACTACTACCTAACTTTTTCTTACACATGTGTGTTCTAAGCAAATATAGTACCTACCTACTTTTTATGTACATATTTAAGTTTGATGATGCGATGATGCAATGTACTAAGAAGTAAATAAATCCAACATCATCGGTGTTCGTCCTCGGAAGGGCACGAAGGTCAGATTCAGATAGTTGTCTCGTGGGAGAATACACGACCAAGTCAAGGTGAGGAGAGGTTACTTCTATTAATTATAAAAAAATACTACTTACGTATATTCGTTGATTTCAATAAGGATTTGAAGATCTGAGGCTCTTAATATTTAGAAATTTTTAAGTGAATGCGCGCCGTTTAAAGCATTTATTCGTAGGTATGTAATTTTTTTTACTGGATAGGTATTTAGTAAAGGATAATAATGCTATTAAAATATGTACCTGTCCCTTTGTTTATCGTATTGATAATAATGTTTGTTTTGATCGCTTTCCTAAATATGAAATGTTGTAAAAAACTTTTCGAGGAATATAAATAGTATAGATAAACCGTCACAGACACATAACCCGTTATGAAACAATAGCAAATTTATACCACAGCCTGTCTTCAATAAGTTTGTGTATCGAAAAAGAAAAAAAACTAAAAAACCGGCTCCACGTACAAGTAACTAAAAGTAAAATAAAAATAACACATACTTGAAACTTTTCTGTAAATAACACTACCTTACTGAGATCAGAGCACAGTCTTTAAAAATCACAAAATTCACCGCATTATTTTGTATTCAACTTTTTTGTGTGACCGGGATAATGACAACACACTTTCGTACCGGCTCCGGCACCAGCTTTGACAAAGCCATAAGTATAACTGAGCGAGCTGAAGAGCTTGTTGTACAGACAAGGCTCGCCGCAGGTAAAATTTTCACGTTTCTATAAGGCGACTATGTTAAAACAGCTCAACTTCCTTTATACGGGTTCGTAAGTTAATAACCACGGTAGCCAGCAGGGTTACGTTAAGACATTGTATCAGATCGTCCAGTGCGGAGGAAAGAGATGAAAACTGAATGACTGACCAGCCTTCGTAATCGTAAATGATTACCTGCCTAACATTAAAAACGTAAAACAGATGCGGCATTTTAAATAATAATTTTAACTGCACTTATATTTTATGTCCATACTTTTCTACTAGTACAACTTGGTATTGGTTTTTATAACTTCTAATTAAAATAACTTCGAAATCAATTATGGTAAGCTAGATAAACAATAGGTAAATTATTTTAGATTTGAATTTGATTCTCGCGTCTGCGCCGAAATGGCTAAACTCTTTCATGACGTCACCGTCTTAAAATGTCAGCAGCTCACACAGTATCGCCGTTCCTTTCTAACGCATTATTCCCATAGGGGACTAATTCAAGGATGCAGTGCACTCTTCAGTTCACTGCTCCCACTGACTCTTGCGCGGAAGCCTTATAGCACCATCAACATTAGACACTTCTTTTACGATTTCGATAAAATAATCGGTGAACAATAAACAAAGAGAATAAAATTAAATTTTAATTAAAAAACATACCTGATCTTCTTCTCGATAGTCGACAATGTCATTCCTGAAATTGTTAGAGAAAGTCCTTATTAAATTATGATAAAACCGTGCCCTATATTTTATACTAGGTATAGAAAGCTTAAAGCTCGGTAGGCGATGCCGTCCTATTCAAAACTATTTCTATGAACATTATTTTTGAACATTTTAAAAAATTAGAGTGCGATGTAGATTCAAGCAAGTATTGCAATATTAGATAGGTTTTGAATACAAATACATAAAAAATTACCTGCATCCCAGTTTCTTAATGACAGGCATTTGCGGCGTGCTGTCGTGTATCCTTACTTGCGTCGGGTCGATCTCTTCACATTCGTCGTCATCAAAAAGCATTTGACCAGTTCTTCTTGCCAATAAAGAGTCCATAAATGGACTATAAATCTGACCCGAAGTGCCTAATATGTCATCAATATCTGTATAGCGTGAAATGTATATTTCCGCGCCCTTTTGAAAAGAAAGGCTCGACGATGAACCTCGGCGATATTTACGATTATTCTCGTATGGTGACCTTCGTTTTTCGTATTCGTCATTGTTTTTCGGAGTTTCCAATCCTTCCGGGCTTCTTCGGTCACCGAGAGGTTCGTCATCAGGCAAATGTAGAGGAAATGGAGGGATTTGAGAAGAAGGAACATAAATGCGAACTTCTTCAGAATCTGAGCTGTCACTTTCGTCTTGCGGTGGTGGAGTTGGTAATTTCTCAATGCCTTCTGGAATGTTTTTGTCGCTCGCTAACCACCAAGGACGTTCACCCGATTCTACGTGTCTTATTCGTTTAAGTGGAAAACTCTTTTGATCGGAGCCAGATTTACTTAAACTAATACTGTTATGAGAATCAAGTCTGTTACTGTTTGAAGAGTTTTCATTACTAGTCAACCACCAGTCTTTTTTATCACCCGATTCTATGTGTCGGACCTTGAAGAAATTGAATTTATCACTCTTGTCACTATCGCTAGATGACTTGCGGGGAGGTGTTAAGCGTTCAATTCCTTCAGGTATATTAGCGCTACTATCAAGCCACCAGGGCTTTTCATCATCTTGATAATTGCATTTATTCAATGATCTATTGCCATCTGAATTGTCCGCAGACTGCATTAATAGATTTTCATTCGCATATTGTGCGTTGTGGCTTTGGCTTTTTTTATCAGACTCAGAATCTAGCCACCAAGCTCTTTCACCGGATTCTATATGCCTGATAGCTTTAAGTTTTACTACATTGTCACTATTTGAAGCTACAATATTATCGGTGCCACTTTTACTTTTACCAGACCCGCTTTCTGTTATCAAGTTAGAAATATCTTTACCAGTTGATTCAGAAGTAGAACTTTCTAACCAACGATTGTTCTCACTAGAGTCTTGATATCTCAATTTGAAAAGATTGGTCACAGGAGCTAATGCCCTTATTAAAAATGATTTGGCCTCTTCAGTGCCTCCTTCAATTTTATTTGAATTAACAGGCGAAGACTGTTTGGCAGACCGATCTGTGGGTATTGATATTTCATCAGCTGATGTTCTTGAAATATCCATTGTTTTAGATTTCGATACAGATTCATCCTCACTGATAGAAGATTGAGTTGATAGAGTAATACTTGATTCGGGACTATTACTCTCGCGTGATTTGGAATGTTTTGACTTTGTTGAACTTTTAGGTGTGTTAGTCCCACTGGAAGACTTAGTAACTTTTGAAGACCTTGATTCTTTCGTATTCTCTTTTTCGGTCTTTTCACTTCCTTGATCAGAATCTGTGGAACTAACTGATTTGCTTCTCTTTTTAAACACTTTCTTTTTTGAAGTAGAGTCTGTAGAAGAATCAGTGCTAGATTTGCGTACTTTTAATTTTTTAGGCTTTACGGTGTCAGTTTTAGGAGCCTGTGGCGGCAACTGGCTGTTAGTGATTGTTATTTCTGGGGACACTAGCTCTGTTGCATTAACTGGACTTTTTGCTTTTTTTAACTTTAAATTAACATTAATAACTACATCTGACGTATCCTCATCCTTATTTTGTTCACAAATATCTGTTTCTCCATTCGTTTCCAACGGTGCATAATTTTCAACTTTGTTGCTTTCAGAGTTTGAGTAGGATAAACTATTATCCTTTGATACAGGTTCTGTGCTATGACTGCGACTGCTTCTATCGTAAGAGTTATTCGTAGAATTATCTCGTAAATTAGAATATTGTGTTGAATATCTGCCAGCGTATCCCGTGTAATTACTACTACTTGGTGCATAAAACGTCCAATTAGTTATACTAGTTCTACTTGTGCTACCAAATCTACTTGAGCGTGTTGGATCATCGAGTCTATCTGATTGGATTTCTTTATCTATCATTTCAGGTTTTTTTCTAGCACGTGTTATAATTTTCTCAACTGTTTTGGCCATATCCGCTCTTCTAGACCTCACGTATGATGACGATCCAGGAGGAGTTGGAGATGTATGTCTCGTAACAACGGAAACAGTTTCAATGTCTTCATTGTCGTCAACTATCATTTCATTTCCATTTTCAACATGATCTTTCTTAGTTTCATTCGTAGCGTTATGACCTTCTTCTTCTATCGTATAAGGAGACAATGGTTTGTCGTTCTCAGGTTTACTAGTGTCAGTATAGCTAACTGGTGATAATGACGCTCTTTTAACAGGTGTAGGACTCCTCAGATAGCTTGATGATAAACGATTGGCAATAGCGTATCTATTAACGGTCACTTCAGGTTTTGTCTCAGTTCTGGAAGAAGGTCTGCTGTAACTTGGTGTTCTAGGATATAACTTATAACTCGACAGGCCGCTATAGCCTGAAGACTTATCAGTCTTGCTTGGAATGTGTTTTTCGCGATCAACGGGACTGGGTTCTCGAGTTTTATCTTTCAAGCCCTTAGTTGATCTTCGATCTGGACTTACATGACGCACAGATCGACCTATACTATATTTTGATGAAGTTGATACAGGACTGACATCTCTACTTCTATTGGTGCTGACTGGTGACGGTACGCTAAGTTTGCTTGTGTAATCTTTTTTATCATATTTGGAGCTCGGTTTTTCGGTTTTGCCATAATTAGCATATCTATTCGCGATAGCTGAAATAGGTGTTTCCTCCCTCGTAGACCGATCATTGGAGAGTACGGGTATACTTGACGACTTGTAAGATGGTGTGGAATTTATGTACTTTGCAGTAACCGCAGTAGGTCGATCCGTCGAGATATTGCTCGTGGTCCTTCCCGAATCTCGTGGCCTGCTGTATGTCGACGAGTCATACTGAAATCAACAAAAAATCTTGTGAATATATTTACTGCTAAAATAAACTGTAATTCATTCAAATACACTGAAATTATAACAAGAGCACATTTTACTAAGTGAAGTGAAATATCATTTCCATAATCTTCATTCAACACTATCTCACATAAAGCTTTGACCGTTTTATAAATAGCGACAGGAATGCGTGTACGCATGGAGATAACATACAAGGAGGGATTTTATTGAGCCCTTCGGTCTTGGAGCAGACTGATTAATAGTAGGCTAAGGATTGGAATTTAGCACCAGTTTTATAGTGCAGGGTTTATGGAAATTTTGTAGTGATGAGTTTAGAACAGTGGAGCTCAATGTATTTTTTATGCAAGTTAAGCTTATCCCCTCTACTTCAATTCTACGCAGATCCTCGTAACGGAGAATGCTTACTGTATTTTGAAATAAAAATAAAGCTTAAGTCAGTCGATAAACTTACTTGATGGAAAACGAGATGCTACCTATTTAATAATAAAGCATACTTAACAAGGGCATTGCAAACATACAGCTTATAAGCCAATCTCATTGTTCAATGTTTTGATACTTTGAAAGATATATGTTATAAATATTGTATCGTCCGAAGACTGTGCCTAGTTCTTAGTTATCTTATGAGTTATTTGAAAACATTAGATCTGTATACTCACATAATTTCTATAAGACATCTCGACATTTGTTGGGGTCCATTAGCATATTTATGAACTGACTTCGTTGAGAATCCTGTAACGTAAAAAAATATATGCTTAGTACATTATAATTTGTATTTAGAACTAGCTTATTGCCATAGAATTTCTTGATCAATATCCCTTTACATATTATGTTTTCTTGTACCTGTTATACTAGCTACCCTTTGGTAAAGTTAACCGCAAGATGTATCGGTGATATTTTCCGGTAACTTCTATGAAAGCCAGTTTATTTGTAATGATATTGAAAACTGACTCATGGACTATGTTTAACTTAAGTTCAATTCAAAAGTTATTGCTTAAAAAAGCATACACCCGAATTGAAAACCTTCAGCGTTTATAAGGGACATACCTAAATAGTGGGTGAATCGGTAGGTGCTCACGTAGAGTAGTCTACTTAGTAATAAATCTTTAGTGCTTGAATGCACTTAGGATTATCGTGGTTTAATGCTCGATACTTAATATAAACTTCATATATTAGTGAAGGATGTAAAGAATCGAAGGGAATAACCCTGCTTGTTTATAGCTATCTGTTTTTATTACTATGCAGTCCTACCGTTTCTTTAAAAGTTTCAAAATAGACGCAGTTTTTATTCAGTGTTTCCGGACTGACCTATATTGATTGAGCCAATGGACAAAAGATGGATGGCCAACTTTTCTCTACTGGCGTGATGGATACATACCGTTTTAGACCTTATTTTGTAGATCATAAGATTTATAATTAGTTGGGACGTATCCTAATTATTTTTGGTCTATGTTTTATGTCTGTTGGTGTGGTATCGATAAATCACACTGACAACTGTTGCAGTGATTGAACTCTACTAAGTATGAGTATTTATGTATTTATCCCTTAGATTTCATATCCAGTTTCTTCCGATAGAGTTTTTATACCATCTATAGATCCAAAATACCTGTTATACCTATCATAGTTGGGTCAGATCCTCTGAAATAAGACTGAAGTTTAGCAAATTTAATTCCACAGATATTGGTACTATACATGGTTATTTTTCAATAGATGTATCTCCGGACTATTTATTAATTGGTCACACTTCATCCGTTACGCTTCGCTTTTTCTGTAAGTTCGTATCGCTTTAAAATCGTTATTACTAACGTGACGTTGAAAAGCGCGCATAATCCGTTAAACGTATTCCGAGCTTAACGCGCTCGTGCTATTGGACACGTGTTTCCTTTTAGACATCGATCCATTGAGCTGATGCGACATTGATTCTGTAATTCTTGATATAAGTCGTCTTATAAATCATACCATGAAGCAGACATTTAAGTGGCTCGGCTTAGGTAGGCATATAATTAATTTTATCAGTCTGCAGTGTATTAAGTACTAGCAAATGCCAGCGAATTCGTCCGCGTGAAAGATAATTTTCCCCGTTTTTTTCACATTTTCCATTATATCTTCGCTCCTAATACTCGCAGCGTGATGTTATATAGCCTATAGCCTTCCTCGATAAATGGTCTATTAAACACAAAAAGAATTTTTCAATTCGAACCAGTAGTTCCTGAGATTAGC
>DWOF01000232.1:0-11674 GCA_018250795.1 Clito sp. Burns02 | reverse complement strand
CATTAAGCGAGCATTAGCATTTTGCGTTATTGTTGATCCAACATTTTTCGCGATACGCTTGTCAAAAGAGTCAGCCGTGTATCGTAGCTAAATCGAACGAAGATAAGTATGATGTTTTATGCATACGATAAACGGGGAAAAAACTACAAATTTATTACTACTAGGTACTGCGTTAAGTTATTTTTCAAGAACAAATTGTAGATATTCTATGTACCTACTTCCCGTTAATTTCTTCTGCGAACCTACACTTTGGTACAATTAATTTCCACCTGCACCATTTGTTATACATTTATAGGCGTTCTACAGCAAAATTGGAGCTAGGACAAACGATGTGGTTTGTAAATTCATGGCGGTTGCGGTATTGTAGACGTCATGAAAACGTGGGGCCGATAGCAAACGTCTGCGCTTTAAAGGTTAATGCTCAAAACTTTCATCATTTTGATATTTTAAATTAAACTACGTTTTAATAGTAAAAAGTATCTATAATGAAGATTTACGAAAGCATCGATAATAATAGGTTGGTTAGTTAAAAAATACTTGGCACGTTGGCACCTTCAATTTTTCCAGTTTTGTAGGTATGTAATTTGTCACTTACTTTAGGATGAATGAAACACCTGTGACCTGCAACTGTAAGCCTGGGAGTTCATTAGAAAACTCTCAGAGGTATCCTACCATAGAGCTAAATCGAATACATAGTTTAGAACTTATCTGAAATAGCATGAAAAAATCGGGTTTCCTGACTCCTTTCGCAACTAGGGAAGGACGCTTCAGTAAAGGTATCGAAGAAAAGGGTTATCTTACACACTCGTAGAGGAAGTTCATGTTTATGTTTAATGCCGTTATCTCCCGTGACGTAATATTTGCTCGTTCTAAGGCCACCCGCGATCGTTTGTGTTCCAACGATAGTGTAGTGTAGTCGCTAAAGTTGATCGTAACTTTTAATGCGCGATAAACGTGACTTGAAATTATATTACAAGGAATAAAATTCCGTTTCGTTATTAACTTTTAGCACTATGATGCTGCTTCTACTTTGAAAGTTTGATAATTGAGAAGCCCCGTGTCTCGTTAGCTTAACTACCGATCTATAAATTTTCCTTCGGGAATGTTTAAGATGTGTTCAAAATTTTTATATAGCTACTTCCGTACGTACCTGTGTAGGTTACTAAATTATGAAGTAAAGTTTTAATTGCAAAGCAGTTACCTACATTCTTCATGGTCCTTTTAAGAAAAGCATATTTTTTGTCTTCAGAAATTGTTCGCTCAAATTGAATTACAAAGTGGGTTAGTCATACGAAAATATGTTAAGTCGTATTATTTATTCAACAGGCTATGCAAAATAAGTATCTATTACATTCTCTTCGCTTTCAAGTTCTTTTCAAGACACCACATTTCAAACAATAACGAATTATGTACGCTTGTTTCTTTTTGAGCAACAATGATTCCAATAGAACTTCGGAAACATGTTGTCATGCTAAAACTGTTGTCATAACAAGGTTCCTTACCTAGTTAAATATGTATGCTTTAACTTATCTAGACTTGCGTTTAATTGCTCTCAGCTGATGAAAAGCAAGATGTTCTCTACATTGTAGCAATCTTGTCTAGAACAGATAGGTATTTAATTTATGATGTCATTATTATGACATTACGTATTACACTAAATATGTTGTTTTAACGTCATGGACGCAGTTATTTACTTTGCATATAAAACGTGTTTGCGAAATTAAGAGCTCTTATAAATTTTGCAATAGGTAGCGTATAATTTAAACATTGGACGTAAATACGTAAACACTTTTTGTGTTTTTTAAAATATAATCTGAACATTAATAGAATTCTTGATAAACTGTTTTCTAGTGAGATAATTAAAGCGGGTTCCGAATTACGATAAAATTTTATTCTTCACACAATTCAGTAGGTACATACGATATATGATTAATTCACTGAAGAATTCCAAATGTCTACGACCTAGTGTAGTTGAATATTGTAAACTTAGTTTGGGTCGGTCTCAGCGTAGTGAATAGAGTTCGTCAACAATCTCCGTCTACTTGTTCAATATTACTGTCATGTAACTTGTACTCGGTCTATACGAGTATTCTGTGGAAATTGTATTGGGTGGCGCCTTCCTTTTCAGACGACATACGCCCCTTGTTAAATTTAGACTGAGTGATTAGGTTTGTTATTGTAGATATTGCAGATATCGTATCAAGTCATATTGCGAAATAAGTCTTGTTGTTTGTTGGCAAATGAAAATTCACAATTGGCAAATGGCGTCCCGTAACCCGCACTGCTAGCGTGGATTATGACTCTATGGCCCATGGCCAAGCCCAATGGAACATGAGCATACCAAATTAATAGGTACCTATAAAACTAAAACACGAATAACCTATGTTTTTCCTCTCTGGCGATAGAGAGGAAAATCTTTTTCTTTCACAACATAGTATTTTAATTTCATTATGAATTTAATAAGAACCGTGTCAGTGATAGCTTTTTAATGTGAGTATGAGTACGTAGCCCCGGGCTACCTCGGTAAGATCACTTGCGGGAAATGTGTTTACGATGTTCTCGACGCTTCATATTGGATATGAAACCTGCTAGGTATTTAATATTTTATTCCTGATGAGATACTTATTTAAATTTCAACGTTTACCGAGATGTGTTTGCCGTAATTTATCTGGTTGGGGATAACGTTGAGATGTTAATACAGAATATATTATACTACCTATCGTTTATATTTTGGAAGGTGTTGATCTCAATAAATAAGATACAATTTTATCTGAAATCCCGCCTAAAATTCTACAAAACTTTTTTGAAAACCTTTTTTAAAATATTACTTAGTATTTTTATTTGTAAATAGGTACTAAGCAAACACAATACCTAATGATGCTTTAAATAGGTACGTTATTGCAAAAGGTCTCATTTTATTTTACAGCATAAGCGGTACATATTGCATGTAATACACCCATAGCCCTCTACAGATTATAACATATTACAATACGGTATACAGGCAACGGGCAATAAGGAAAAAAGGTGCACCTTAGCCAACCGTGGAGCGTAGTAAAAAGACCGCCATAAACGTTCTATTAAGCCTGTGGACCGCGCTCTTAATCGGCCTTTTATAGATCGCCTTAATGACGTAACGATGAAACGAAACAGATACTTCAGCTGAAGTTGGGACCGAATTCTTTCGTAACTAATAACGGAACAGTAATATAGCAATGTTCCGAAAGAAATATAATTACTTTTAGTACCTATGTTATGTATTGGATGACTACTTGGTAAATAAATTACTTATAACAAGAATAAAAGCTTCGAACAGCGTAACGTATCCGATTAATCGACCTAAAGATTAATCCTTATTCTAGGTAATAGGAGGGGAGAACATAAAAACCGTGGAGCATAAAAAGGCTTGGGGCTAATGTTAGACAGAAATGCCATAGAATTCCAACTTCCACAACCTAAAGATTGTCTCGTGATATAACAGTTTAAATAGACGACGATGACACAGTTTTTCTACGATAGGATGCTCCTTTCCTTCCGCACGCTCTTTAGCATGTCATTCTTAAGATATAACATGCTTCAGCGTTAAGTCTTCTTAGTACAAAGTAAAATCTATTTCATAAAGCCTAAGATGAGACGTGGCTCTATTTAAAACTAGGTATTAACTAGTAGAATGTTGCATCTATTTGACTTCAAAGTAATTTCTCTATCATAAAAGGATGATAATGTTATCAACGGTTACTGTTAAATACTTATTTTTACTTTTGAAAATAATTTGCTCATGACTCGTATGGAAAACGGTGTTTACTTTATGACTATATCGCGCTCGCATACTGGGAATCTCGAAAAGTTTCGAAGTTGAGATGTCTTTAGACTTTATTGTTAACGATATAACTTTCCTTGTACGGTAAACACCTTCGCGTCAAACGAGTCGGAGTTTTACTGCAACGCTAATGCCCATGTCACACTTACCGCGATAAACTGTGTCCGATAAAAGATCGTTTAGCTACACTTGCGGATTTTATAGCGATGACCACATTCAACAAGTGCCTTATTCAATATTCTAATACAAAGTTACATAATGAAAAACTAAATACATAATTATTAAATTAAAACAGTCCTGTCAGATTTTGTTTCAATTAGCATTCTAAGTAATTACCGACCTAGCTTATACTCGTATATGGCATCCGTAATAACGAAATGGCCGCAATATTTTTCGTGGGAAATTTATTATATTCCCACAGGAAACTCGAACGCGAAAGTTTAGTGGCCTTACTAATAAAAAATATACAACAGACAAATGCATAAACGTTTTTTATAGGAATATCTCGTAATTAGCAATTCAGATTAAAAATTATGATAGAATTAACTTTTTATATAAGGGTACAGGTTAAAATGCAACTGGGTTCATGGCAGCACATTAAAGTTGGAAAATATAAAACACATTTTTCCCTCCCAATCTCCAGTGTTCTATAGCAAAGTTTTGCTGCCTAATATCGCCTTGATGGAACTGTTTGAAATGTAAAGGAGCGCCGTAATTACTGGCACGTGAGCCCTTTATCAGGAAGACAACGCGACTGACTGCAATCAACATCAAACAGATGAGGGTTTGATTTGAGCTACAGTCTATGTCTATATGTCTCGTTGTATGGAACCTTTGTATACAGTTCTGAGTATGTGTGAAAGATTTTCTACGCAGTATTTTGCAATGTGATGCCAGAGATTATAGATTGAAAGTATAGAAACGCGTGAAGCCATTTCAATGTTTCCATGTGTGCGTATATCTAGCTAACACACACGCGTATGCCATCGATAAAAAGCGCCTTAAAACTCTTATGGTCGCGTTTTTTAACATGAATGATATACTCGTAGTACTACGTTATCATTATCATACTTATTACACACATTTTTGCAGGCGAATTAACCAACCCACAATACGTAATGCTACTAAGCGTTTATAGTTTACTCCCTTTGTATTTTTTTCTCTGTACGGAAGTGCTGGAACGCCACCAGATTATGTCTAAGCTGTACTAGAGTCGACCGGTTTTTCCTTTACTCGTTACTTTACGTAAAGGCTGTAGTTTTCTGTAGTAGAAGGATGCTACGATGAGCTACGCTACTACTGAAAATAAGGGTAGTATGCCAGTAGTGTAGCTACGAGTACTTAAAACTACAGTATACAAACCATCTGAACGATAACATTTTACTGATTTTACAAATTTTATTAAATGTGCCAAAGATATACCTATGAACTAAGAAATGAACGCATACAAATTAGTTTGGTAGGCGTGAAACATTTTTGTTCCTCAGTTTTCTTTAGTTTAAGTTAGTATTAAAGTTATTTTCCAATTTAGCAAAGTTGCGTAAGCAGTAGATTTTTATCCGGTTGTTTAGTAAACAGTTCGCTTCGAGCGCGATAAGGTCTCGTACTTTCTTTTGACTTTAACATCATGGAGTCACAAAGAGCAAAGAGGACGCCAAGTTACAGAGGGCATTAAGTCTTGTGTGCACTATCCATTCCATTTCCATTCACTGTCTGAGCCATTTGGTGAAACTAGAGGTAGAAAGCACAAGGGATCTTGTTTAGTTAAGGAATATTGCAATCTGTTCAATGAACTGAGCGCTTTGTATGCTTGTTAAGATTTCGTATTTAAGCACACGTATAATTGGGTAAACTAAGGACCAATACTCAATGCATAATCCGCTGTAACTTTAGATTGTTCGCCCTAGTAAATACAAAAAGATTTCCTAGACAAATTTAGCTCCTTAGTTCGAACATTCATAACTGCTTAGTAAATGAACGAGATGATGAACATGACGGATCACGTGTAAGCCGCTTAACAGCTACGGAGCGTAGCCGAGCTAACATTCATTGAACTTTTATAGAGTTGCCCACGTCGGCGACTCGTCAGAATATTAATGGCACATAATACGTTCTGAATACTTATTACAACTTTTCCCATTACGCTGCTCAGATTTACACTAAGAAAAAAATGTCTTTGAAGCAAGGAAACTTGTGCAGAACTCGGGTTGTTGTCTGATGCGAAAATAAACAGTGCTCAATACAGTTGATGCGACGTTATAACGGTTCGTTGCTATGTATGTAAATGTTACTGATAATTTCCTTTATGGCCAATGTAAATTTATTCCTGAATGAAATAAAAAACGCGGACAGAACATCGGTGATCGCTACGATACTACGATAAATGTTTCAGTAGGTATGATGAATACAACGTACCTATCACTAAAAGCGTGATGATTGACATAAAACAACTTATTAGTTTACTTTTTTGCATATAAAGCATACGTAATATGAAAATTTCACATTATTTTCTGAACCGATAGGTACTTCGGCGATACCTTTATGAGAAGGCTGGCCGCCTACGTGCGTAGACAAAAGAGTGAGTCTACCTAAAAGCTCCATTGTACTGTTATTGTTTGCCGCGAGTTCACTAAAAGCGATGCAATCGAAAACTTCGGCACTCAGCTATTGTCTATAAATATATATGTTTAAGCAACACAATAGACAGAAAATGTCTTTATTCTTTCATTATAAATTCGTTTCATAATGTCGTTTAAAAATCATGTTCGTTCATACAAAAAATATTCCTGCTTAGTTCTTAAATACTTTGTCGCAATTTCAGTAATCAAAAAGTATTAAAAATGAGTTATTATAGGGTTTCATAATGCCCCAGTAGATATTCAACTCATAACTAGAAATTATGCCCTCAGGGATTGTACGTAACGGCAATGGCTAACGTTGCATATTAATTTTTAAATTGTCTGTCCCATCACGGGACGCGACACATTTCACTATTATTGCTACCCGATTTCACATTATGCATTAATTTAAGCAATACAGTTTCAATACGCAATCAGTTTTACAATAACGTTTATTCTGATATCTGCCTTTATTTGTGCTTACGTCCTTTAATAAATACTACTTACAATATTTATTGGTATCTTCTACCCTTTATGTAACTTAGGTTTTAAAAGGAATATAAATATCACAAACAATTCGTAGACCTTAAGTGATTCCAATATCACGAGCTCTGGGAATCAACGGAAAGAAAGACACTGAAAAAATAAACGAAACAAAAAATAAACCGAGGCTCTTTGTCGGGAATAATAATCAAATATCAATTACGATGTGAACTTTTTGTTGAATATTTTAGAGGAAATGCGAGCCATTTAGTTGACGATATCAGTTCTGTGAATGGTTGTGATAAAAATAGCGAACACATGCTTGTACACCGCCAGATGCCCTGCGACCTTACGCTTGCTCCATTTTATAACATAATGTTTATACGCATTTACCGAGACAACACTATAAATATCGGTCGTTTCACACTACATTAGCGTTTGTTGCGAACTACCTACCTAACTTTGCACCGCAACTTCGTTCGCAAATCTGTAGGTAGTAGATTCGACAGGATACACTCTATTGTTTGTTTTTATTACGGTTTATGTTATTTGAAGCTTAGTATTATAAGATAACTAGTTGCATCACACATTAAAATAATTGGAGCAGCGTTGTGAAGCATGCTCCAATTCAATGGAGAGAGACCCGTGCCTAATAGTAGAATATGAGAAGGAAAACAAAAAAAGGGTTGGTGCCAAGGCTCACATAAAATCGTTATTCGTCCAGTGGCCGGTATTTGTACTATATCGTATATTTATGATAAAGCACGTATACAAATATCAACAAACGTTTGGAAAAAATCTAGATTTATTATTCCCGGCACGTGTTCATGTTGTCTAAAAGTATTTAGTTTGCCCCGGTAGGTATTTGCCAACCAAAGCCACAAACGATACCTATTCTGAACGGTGCTATTGCTCCAAATATTATTGTTCGGAGCTTAATCTGAATGCAAGACATTCGGCCAGCGCCGCCGACGTTAATTCTGAATTGCAAGCACTCAGCACAATGCACTTAGTATTCATACCGGTGGTAAATATGAGATAACGTGGATGATTTCTCGTATGTTAGATCACCATTAAATTACGGGCATAAGATAGGTACTACGGTACGGGGTACTGAGTTTGGTATAAGTCCCACACATTACCTATTCTAATACAGCCTTGTCGGGGCTACTAGCCTAAATTTAAATCTTACAATAAAACTGTTCATTGACTGCATTTAAACTTGTGGGGTCCAATGGCTATTTTGCAGCAATAAAATGTATTGGTTTGCTGTTTGCATTCGACTAGTTAGTTATTCAGCTGTTAAAATATTGTACAATGTACAATGTACATACTCGTACTATTGAAAATTACAATGCGAGGAGAATTACGTTACAAATACGTACTAAAACATCACAATTTATATGAATTTCATTTCATTGTAACTTGTCAGTTTCTGATAAATTCATTTCGTGAATTTCTGATAATCAACAGGCAGTAGGATAAGGTCAGTTTCATGTCGGTCATATGCATTAAACATAGTGAATCATGAACATTGAGAGAAATAAGAATTATATTAGTTAGGTATGATTTTTAACCCTATAAAATTCTAATTAAGAAATGTTAAGTTTCCCAACAACGAAATAAATAAGTATCTACCTCCTTTACAAATAAAAACAAAAGTAACAAGCCACTGCGAAGTATTCTACGAGTATATTCCAGTTAATTAGTTTACTCATACTTATAAAATCATATGTTGAGTGTGTAGGTAATTATAAAATTAAAAGTGGAGTCATTCATTGAAGAAAACATTTTTTTTAAACAGACACGTTACGCAATAGTAAGCCGAATTTGAATTGTAGCAAACTCTTAGTCATTAGAACAGAGTTGCGACAGAAATAGCTGTTTCTATTTGAGAAACGCCGATATGTGTCAACGGAGAAGTTAATTTGTCTATGAAAATATAGCTTTAGAATACAAACGATCTAATTTTAGACTAGCCTCTGCCCGCAAGATCGTTTGCGTGATGTTTACGTGTATACTTTCCTACAATTTTATTATGTTTCGTTTAAACACTATCGTAACATAGGGCTGGCTTCTCTTGTTAGTTCTTCCACTGTAGGGCACTGGTCTCTCCCCTATTAGGACCTGGTGCATATTTCACCATGTTGGTCCAACGTGAATTAGTCAAAAGGCCTCGGACGAGATTTTACGACTGCTATTCATAAATTTCAATTTGTAGCAGTGATCAATTAAGCAATATGCTAGCTAAGTGGCACAGCATTTAAACTAGTTAATAGACCGATTAAGTTATTATAAAGTTACATAATAACATACGAGTAAAATGGCCGAGCATCGAGTGAATTCGAGTGATAAATAAAAAGCATTTGGCCCATCTCTAGTTTTACCTAACGTTTGTGTTCATTAAATTTTCATTAAGTTTCTCATTTTATAGATGAAATTTTGAGTCAATTTACTCGTAATGTAAATTCATTGTTATAGGTAATACTTCCATTATCTGTCGCACAGCACATGAATCTGTGAAATCGCGTAAAGTTTATGATAATTGCTTCATTTGACGTAAATAGGGTTGTTTACATCAACTATTAGCCGCGGTGAAAATTTACAAGTTGTTTTTGGTTTCATTTTAAACCTGGCTGAGTGTAACTCACACATTATCTAATTATTACAACACTATTGAAGGACATTCGTTTTTGTTAACTTTGGTATAATTAGTTTGTGTATAATGCTAATAAAAAATTTCTGGAGAGACCTAATTACCTAAATTTCACAAAAAAATTCTTCAAAATGAAGATTGATGAGCCGCTATTCCGTCCTTGGAGAATAAACTTTAGATTAGGATAGAGTTTAGCTAGGCTGCTTTTAGATATTTTTGTCCTCAATAAACCTTCACTTTACTCACGAATGAGGGCTTTTATGGCCTCCAACGTT
Source organism: Clito sp. Burns02 (assembly GCA_018250795.1). Classification (NCBI taxonomy): domain Eukaryota; kingdom Metazoa; phylum Arthropoda; class Insecta; order Lepidoptera; family Hesperiidae; genus Clito; species Clito sp. Burns02. The sequence goes on along the minus strand of DWOF01000232.1, from coordinate 1,825 downwards.
ATGACATGAATGACCTACAGTTTTACAAGCGTCATTTGGTAGCGTTAGCCGAAGCCGGGTTTCCTGTTTTCGCCAACATCATAATATTACGAGTAATACGGTTGCGCAACTTGTCAGCGCGCCAAACGCTCAGGTGTTCTGACCTCCGCTACGATTGTTGACACATCCCGTGATTCATCCGAAACTTGGGCCGCTTTACACTTACTTTCCTTCAAGCTTATTTCAACAAGGTGAATAAGAAAACGGAAACTTGAAAGTGATTTTCGTACTGTTTCGAGCACAGCTTTCCGAATAAACTTTCACATTAAGTTTCGATTGCTTATTACGATTTTTTTTAATGTGTTTTTTCTGTTTTTTCAGGTAAGTTGCTGAATCTACATGTAGGTACAATTGCAAGTTGTAAGTTACACAGTTGAAACTGAAAGATACAGGACGGGAGGTTTTAAGGAGTGATTTAGGTAGTAAATATGCTACTGGTCTTAAAAATTAACTTCTCTTTGATTCACATACGTATGCTATTTACTTAAAGAAACACGATTCTGTCATAATTGTTACATGAGTAATTCTCGACTGCGGTTTCCTTGCGGTGAGATCCGTTTACCGTTCCTGTCACTTGCAATAAAACACAGCCACAAAGTTATCTATGCCTATGTCACATAATATAATCTAATATTAACATATGAAATTGCTTGAACCTACAAAAAATAGGTTGTTACTATCTGCCTGTGAAGCAAATGCCTTTTTTTTGTACCTTATCTCCATTCAAACATAAATAAAACCTTAGCAATTTTGTTTAGTAAAATACATTTTGAGTCCTTTAATTGCTTACAAAATGCTGAAATCCTAGAATCTATCCAATCTCATTCCATTGATAGATATTGGAAATGTCAGGGCTTACCTTAATTAATACAGTGATAGATTTTATCAGGTGCGCAATATCTAGGGCAATCTAAAATAACATCGATATTTATGGACCAACGTAGGGAGACTTAGATTGTCGTTCATTGTAGTAACCACAATAGCAAAGTCGCTTCGTCAAAACCTTTAACAATGACATTATCAGGTCAGACCGAATTGGCTTTTAACAAACATTAAATGTTATGATTGATGTAAACGAGTGTGGACTCTCAGTGCCAAAACTAATAACAGATCTGTACCCTTAGTACGAGTTTCATCGAATGTCGAATACGTTCATCGAGACTCGAAATCCGTACTGCCAACATAGAGACATTGCGAGTTCCTCATACATTTACACGCAATGTCTCTATGTTGCCAGTCCTGATTTCGAGCATTTTGAATCGGGTATAAATACCTAAATACAATGCATTAATTTTTTCCTTACATATTTGTAAGAATAGACTCATTTAAATCATACTCGTAGGTATAACGTATGTTCTATTTCCTAAATACTTCGTAAGTCAGTGTCGCAATGATTTAATCGAAGTAATTATGTAACAGTATAGCTAAAACAGTAGGGAACGTTAAGTGTGGCCCGCCCAGTACTCCGGTAATGGAATGAACTATAAACCAACGAGACTTCAGATGGATTAAGTTTAAAAGACTTGAAAAAATCCACCAAGAACGAATAGGGTTACTGCTAAGAAGTTCACGGTTTTAAGATACTGAGATTTTTACGTTTTTACGTTTATTTTTACACGAAATAAATTCAAAATAAAACCTATCAGTTATTATTTATTAGGTTTTTTATTTTATGCTAGTACTAGAAGGCGCCAGCGACTTCGTTCGCTTAGACTTTAGTAAAGCACCCGCTTCCTTTACTACATTAATAAATACAAAAACTAAAGCATAGGTAAATACGTAGAAT
>DWOF01000231.1:0-11687 GCA_018250795.1 Clito sp. Burns02 | reverse complement strand
AACTCATTGAGACTTATCATTGAGGAGTTATATCCGTTTAAGTAAAAAAGTGCTCAACTAGCCCCGCCCTACCCTACAATTTTTTGAATAAAATTCGTATTACACATAAACTCGTAACACCAGTAAGGGAGAAGTATTTTCTATTTTAAAAGGATATATTTTCTTACAACGTCCAAGTGAAAATAAAACGAAACATTCAAAACAAGAAAACTTTTAGCGTGAAAATACGAATAAGAAATTTCTTTTTAATACTTAGACGAGATAATAACGCAGTTAGATTTTCATTTTGTGCGAGTGGGTCTGTTGTCCCTTGCGGTAAGATGACAATAAACTACAATAGAATGTTATTCAAGTACAATAATTGCATAATATCCTACAACACTTGAATAATATTCATTACTTTATATTGCATTTCTATGTCCCCTTCGAGCTAGACTGTTTTCACATTTATTTACTCATACAAAGTATGAGTAAATAAATTTACAACGATTAGAACAAATTTGCCACAAACAAATACTTACACAGTAATTGTTTAAATGTTTTCCCATTCATTCAAACATCAACATTTCATTTACTAAAGTTCACTAAACCATTTCGTTGTAAAAAGCCTCGAGGACTCGAGAAAGATACGAATCGCAAAGTAGTTCGACCCTCTTGAACATCAATCTTATTCTTGCCTTTGTTCCTCGCTAAATTTGATGCTAATCAGTCTACGCAGAGGAAACGTTTTGCATCCAAAATCCCTCTTCCGAATATAACAAAGCGGGCAACGAGGCCCGATAAAAGATGTCCCAAACAGACATAGTATTTTGCAAATATACCACAGCTTTCCGTTGCTTTGCTCGCCTTTAACTTTCGTTTCGTTCTTCGCAAACATTTTCTTTTTATTCGAACATTTTTGTAAACACTTTTGAGCTTTACTAAGTGAGATCACCGTCATGTCGTCAACTTTAAATAACGTTTAACAGTTTTAACACCTGGCTTTAGATACGGTTTGCGGACAACCAAACAGTGAGAATATTTAGTAATGTAGCTAGCGTAGCAGGAAAAACGAGCTTTTAACGACAGTTACGAATTTTCGAATTGTTATTTCCTTAAACCTCTCGAAGCTTATATAGATAGTCTACTTAACGAGGAAAAGGCGGAAAAGATGGCAAGTGTTTTCGGACTTCACATTTAATAAAATCGAAAAAAGAAATACAAGTGCTTGGGTTTCTTAAATCGTAAAAAAAAACACAGAAATTTATGGCAATCCTTTTTCCTCACTGGGCTTAAGCTACTTGAATAAGTTAACGTCCTTGAATGAAGTTTAATGAGACTGCTATTGAATGTGGTGAAATTAAGTCCTTACGTTTTACAAATGGATAAAAGCATTAAATGAAACGCGTTAACGACATCACGCCCCAAATGTCGGCAGTTTATAAACGGCGGAGAGAAATCGTTCAGCCCGTCCACTGTTTATTGGCGAGATTTCCGATACAGAATCGAGGACATTCATGAGACTGTTTGTACTTACAGTTTATTATTTGAAGCTTTTATCTTACAACTCCTACGATTAAAATGTTCAGTATTCATATTATTTCACTCAAAAAATAATAGAGTTCATCTATCTAATAGATTATCCTGTAGCAACTTTTCTTAGTTAACATGCTAAGGTGTTGAACAGGGAGTTTCAAGTTTTGTTTTTAGCATCTATTTCTTGATTCATACAAATAGGTATATCGGTGAAAACTATAAGAATTAGATTATCAAAAGTGGTCAGCCGAGTGACATAATTTGGCTGGACCATAAAAACCAACAGTGGACAAGTAATCACGCAACAAATCAAGCGATATTTCACAGGTAAAGCATTCCCATGTAAAGTGTACACAGAAGCACGCTCTAAATCGTAGCGCTTTATAAACGGTGAAGAAAAATCGCTTAGATTCCGCTTCACTTGCAGTTTATTGGCAAGATTTCCGATTTTCAATTGGAAACTTCTCAGCGGATAGTCACGGTAGTGTTTAACGATGAAATTTTTACTTTTAAGTTCCGTGAGTGCAAAGTTCGTTAATTGAACTTTGAATAGGTAGTTTGACTTTCAACAACATCTTTAATTAGCTCCTAGAGTTTTATCAATAGCAAATTCCGATATCTTCTGTATTTGAACTGTATTAATAGAATAGCGTCTATGTTCCCACAATTGCAATTTTGCAATTAAATTCAAATTGACATGCGTAACTCGTGTTGTTTCCTATTAATTTCTAATAGGTAATTAGTATTCATAAATGATTCATTGGACTAAATGCTAATTAGACCGTAAAATTCGCTAGCTACTAAAAGTAATTACACATTTAACGATCGTTTCACGGTTTCACTCATATAACATTAACTGTTAAACTAGTATTCTAGAATTCTGTGCAGAACTAAATCAATTTGCCTTTCACCGTCGAGATATCGACTAGATACGACGTAGGTAACCTTGCCTCAATTTAATTACCTTACAGAATGCATCTTGGTTTATTAGATCTTGTGTGCGTCTTCCATCTTCTCCTCTCCTTTGATATAATGACACGAGCGATGAAGGTCATTAAAGTAGGTACCTAGATAATGATACTAGTTCTAAAGATACCTACTTGGAAAATAATTATGATATTATGATCTACTTTTAACCCCTAACTGTTTTTTTTTCAGATTGTACGTACTCGTAGTACGTAATTTACATCTAGGTATTCGAAGGCTGTTATAACTTTCAGAAAAATATCAGAACTCTGCAATTGGAATTTGTTTGCAAACATCAGAAAGCTTCAGCGAGTCCGTATCGAATAACGAGAAGTTTTATTGAAATGACTCGCCTTATTTCATGCTATAAATAAATAGGTACACCTACAGTAGAATTTTTATTCATACACCTACAGACGTAATAAGGGTTTACTTTACGAAAATTAACTACAAATGATTCGCTACTAAATTAATTAATTTAAGTAGGCATACGTTATAACACCTATTAGTATTGTAACATACTCGTACTCAATGATAAATTAATTGTGTACAGACCTACATTAATTTACACCGTATTATCATCTCATCTCCATTAATTCGACTTTCATTAACTCAAAAATAATTCCTGCCTTGCTCAAATTTAGCTTACATCATGGCAAAATTAAATTGAATTTACGCTAACGAACCCTCGGAGCGAATAATATTTACGTTGAAAAGCCTTCCGGAAAAGTGTGAACAACTTTCAAAGCATACTGCGTCCTAGAGTTTGTTCGTGGAACGTTTTCATTTATAACTGTTAGATCGAAAGTAGTTATGTTAAAAGTTAGTTAAAGTAGAGTAAACGTTAGTTTTACTGAAAATATTACTTCCTCTATACATATTTCATCTTGTTACGGTGGTTTTTGATTATTTTGAAAGAGTGTAGGCCTAAGGACACTAGCAACACGTTTACGTAAGTTACGTACAATACAGTTCATCCATACTCTCGTCTTCTGAAGTTTTAAATAAAAAACGTACAAATTACATATGAAATTAAAACTAGTGATAATCGAACACCATGTGAATGTATCTTTATATCTTTCTTTACCATGTGAATGTGTCAATTTTTTCTAATTAGCACCTAATGATTATAAACTTAATTTTCTGTCTTATTTTAGATGCAGCCATTCCTATTCAACGTGGCCTCGAACATCTCGGAATTAAGTGGATAATCATACTGAAAGCGATCCTAACGCCCGCGCCATTCTCCCGCGATGTGCGAAATGAAAACGAAGTAATAAAGAGAGTGATAACACTGAAGAATAAGTATGATGATTCATTTTTATGTAATTAGGTAATAGATAAAAATTACTAATATTATAAAGCTGAAGAGTTTGTTTGTTTGAACGCGCTACACTCAGGAACTACTGGTTCGAATTGAAAAATTCTTTTTGTGTTGAATAGACCATTTATCGAGGAAGGCTTTAGGCTATACTTCCACGCTGAGGAAGTCGCGGCCGTATGCAAGTAAAAATTACCGCTACTATTTTGTAATTAATTTTCCATATTAACCTATAGAACAATACACGTTATACTAAATTTTACCTACAGGTAATGTAACTAAATACGTGTGTGGTAACTTGGTCGATTGCTCGGGACAGTGAAACTAAGCGACCTCGATGCAGCCATTAGTTGGATGTTAGTAGAATATCATATGAGCCTCTGTAGGTAAGTATAGCGGAAGGCACATTTATCTATTCGTCTCGGGTGTAAAAATAAAGGATATCCACGGGATATTACTCGTAAATAAATCAAATTCAGCTATATGAAAGTTACGTGATATGTGATATGGCTCAACTTCAATAAAAATGTTTTCTGAAACTGACTTATCTTCAAGCACTCGTTATCCAGTTCAATATAGGTAATCTAATCTACGTGATTGTGTGAAAGTGAAACTTGGCTCTAGAGCCTAGTCTTTCTTTATCAAATACAGCCTAAATCTCTCAAGAAATTGCTACAATTCCTTTAACGGAGTGTGTGATATTGATTAATATTCGAGTCGCAAGAAGCGGTGGTGCGTGATCAGCCTAGCGGCCTCAAAGTAATATAATAAGGAACCAAGTTTGGGATCTGTTAAGGGTCTGTTACAGAGATGTTCGTAAGTAGGTTAGCCATTTCCAAGATTGAATCGAGAGCTTTTTGTATTTTTTTCTAAAAGGTAATAAACAAGCGTACAAGCCACCTAATACTTACCGTAAACTCCATGGATATCCACATTTTCCTCGTAAAGTGCATTGCCACTCTTGAGTTCCGCGAAGTCTTTATACATATAAAGTATCTTCGAAAATAGCGTTTGATAAACCTTGTCGACTAGTACTTTACTCTCTTATTGATTTCATCAAATATCCGGACAAAAGCCGGTCAAATTCAAGCATAACCGACTGACGAACGACCGACTTACGTTTAAGTATTATACACAAGTTCTACTAAGCATTCTACTAATTACAATGCAATTATGGTAAGCAGAGACAACGGAAGTGAGCCGACCATTAAGTTCAAAGGCATTTCTCGGCGCGGTATGCTTTTGTTCATTACCTTAATTTGTCCGTTGTCCTGAATACAGAAATTCAAAATATTTCATGCTCCGAAAATGTATGTCGTGTTCTCTTAGCATTGCAGGCACCTTTGTACTAGTATGAGGTAACGCGCGACTATGTTTAAAGCAGTTAAAGTTTATATTGTTGTGTAAAATTGTTCTACATATCTGTTTTGTAAGTTACTTTATAAGGCATTGTGAAACAATGTTTTACTGTAGTAATAATCAACATTATAATGAAACTATCATAATAAATTTTCTTACTATAAACTAAAACTACACTAATCTATATTGAAGCAGCCTGGTACCTCTACCAAGCATCCTCATCTATACTTATATTATAAAGCTGAAGAGTTTGTTTGTTTGAACGCACTAATCTCGAATTGAAAAAATCTTTTTGTGTTGAACAGGCCATTTATGGAGGAAGGCTTTAGGCTATATTTCCACGCGGACGAAGTCGCGGGCGTTTGCTAGTGTAGTCATATTGTGGGAAAGGACTCTTGTCCAACAGTGGGAGATAAAAATTGCCGAGGTCAGCCACCCTTCAAACTCCACTTACCTTATAGGTAAGTGAGGTCAAACAAACAATTCTATAATATAGGTCGCAAAACGAATTGAAGCCCTAAATAAACATAAAAGGGTCTAATCTAAAGGGTCTGAAAATTTATAAAATTCAGCCTAATTGCGCTGTGGTTTACACAGGCATCGGATTATATGAATTGTACCACGTCCTTACTCCTACATGTGAAAAATTATGCGAAAATAAAATATCCCTTTATTTCGTTAAAAATATTATAAGTTATTAATTATCAATTTTTTTCACAAATCACCAAATAAATGATTGTTTCATGATAGATTAAAATTTGGACTTAGAAGAAATCCTTAAGGTATTTAAAAAGTGCTAAAGCTAATTAGAAGTTTTGTTACTTAAGATTAAAAGCTTTTGGAGCAAAATGTGTGAAGTTACTATCGACTTGGAATAAGCTTGTTTATAAGTAGAAGCTTAATGTCGTTGAAAGGATAACGTAGTAGGGTAGGTGCGAACTTACTTGAACTTTGAAAGTGTCAGAAACGGAAAACTATTAGGTACCTACTGCAAAGTGTAGAACGTAATCCTTAGGAAATAAACTAAAACTAAAATTTCAGTTGCTTAGTTTGGTATTGTTACTCATTCATATTCATAGTAACATTAGTAAACAATCGAGTTCTTTCAACCTTACTGCAGCTACTGGTAGTTTAAAATAAATGAAGTAGGTACAATTTATTCAGCTGATAAGAAATGAATGCAGCCAAGCGTCTGTTAGTCATAAAACATAAGATAATATTACAACCATAAATTCACTGATTTATTGCTTTGAAAAAGGTAAAAGGTTTTATCGAGATGATAAAATGAACCCTTCGCATACAAAACGTGAGGGACGCAGGTTGTATGTTTTAGGGATTCTCTAACAATGAGCAAGCAGTCTAACAATTGTTATAAAAACGTCGAGTCAAATTGTTATATCAAATAACTTTATTATATTTATTACTATCACTACACAACAAATAGTTCGAGGTTTATGTACAAACACTAAGAACCTAAGATTTATCTAACGTTTATTAAGTCCGTCTAAGATCAAATACAGTATTCATCTTGTCAAGTTGTCCCCGATTTAATTATGAGGGCTAATAGACATTCATAACCTCTACCTGATCCCTACATAAATCGTATGATGCTGGCCGTAAATAAATACCTTTCAGGGATAACGAGCTACGATTTATTGCCTCATAAAATAACCTCCTGATTACACGAGAAGGTCGCGTTACATCCAATTTTCCATAGCACGACACGAGGTGACGATTTGAAATTTCATATTACATGCAAAGACACGTTTTACCACCGCACTTGTTTTATAAACGACTTAACGTTGATGATTTAAAATTATTGTGTTTTGTTTTATGAAAAGCGAATGTATGTAACTTGCCTCGGGCCGGCATTGGTTGCCAATCGTCGTTCTATTGAATCGCTAAAATGATCTCAAAATCCTGTACAATATCATCATATGGTTGGTCGCGAGTCGCGACTGCACATTTTCATAGTGAGATGTCTCGCCGCGCTGATTGCAAAAACACAACTCAAGGCAAGTTGTGTCGGTGAAATCTCTTATTTTTAGCAAAACACTGTCGAGACACAATGAAAAGAAAATTATATAGACGTCTCGACGCCATGTTGTTTCTGTACCGCACTTTATGCTGATAAGCAATTCGTACTTTGTATAATTTCGTTATCTTACTTATTTATTTCTTTCATTTGATCTTTGTGAAAGTGAAATACCTATTTGCTTGGTTCTAAAAGATCGAATGACTGATGTCTGATGTAGAAAAAAGGTCTTTAAATGGTGACATCTAATAATAACCATAGGACTGACATCTTAAGGAAGGCAGTATCAAACCGTTGGATTTCAGACAAACAGATACAAGCAGGAGTGACGTCGATTAGGGTAAGCATATCTCAAGTAGACTTCAAAATTTCAAAATGCTGATGGATGGTTATAATTAATCAATGCTTAAATACCGGAAGCGTTTAATTACAGCCACGAAGCGAATGCGTAATGAAACAAGAGATAACTATATTCTGTAGAGAAGTTTCCGAAATTAATGAAATTTATAGCGAATGTAAAATTAATGTTTGCGGATTCGAAGGAATATGAATACTAATGAATGTAGAGAGAATAATGTATTTCTGATACGAGCGTATGAAATTGATATTATAGGTAGGTACAGCGTATAATTTATTTAATGATGTAGCTATTAAAGACGATTATTGTTAGGATTGATTTATCAATTTGTATCGATCAGAAATTTCGTTTATTTTATTTGGTTTTGGTATTTTTTTGGAATAACTTAATACCTTTGGCATTTTATGGCCTTTAACATTTTTATGTAGGTACCTATTTGGTGTTCAGCCGCTTCTAGAGGCTCTTATCAAGTTTTATTGAGATTAGGAACTAGGATGATTTTTTGACATCATATTTTTATGGATTGTTCAATAACAAACATGAACGGGTAACGATCGTGAGAAATGGCCCGATCTTCGATAAGGTTTATTTTATGGACCTCTGAAGTTACTATAGTTATCTCTATTATGGTAGGATAAATAATTTCATATTAAAAATTTACGATTTTCTTATCTGTACATAAATATTCATAGAGACTCGATATCTACATAACGCCAACATAAAACTGTACCAAAGCCAAATTTTGTACATTTATTATTTAAAAAATACTCTGAAGGGCTTACTTAGAAACAGGAGAACCAACGAAGTAAAAGTTTTCCAAGGAAAATAATAAATATCTGTCTGTAGTTCGACCGTCACGCTTACTCACTTGACAAATTAGAGGAAATATATTTTAGTTTCTTTAAAGAAAATCAGCTTTCTAGCCAACTAAAGTTAAGTGGCCATATTTAACCAGCAACAGGGCCCAAACCTTTGATTATACTCTCAAAGACACAATAGACTGCGATGAAATAGCAAGCTATAAATGCAACAATACAGTTTTCCCTAAGCAAGTTGCTGGTATATTAATCTCTCGACAGTTGATTACATCGCAGGAAATCGAATACTGAACGACGGAAGTTTCAATCAGATCGTTTCTCATCCGTTGGATTAACTGAACTGTATTGAATTAAATATAACGCTCGGATTTATTTATCAGCTCAGGATTACGATACACCGTACAAACGGTTTTTTATACTGGTGAATCAATAGATGCAAAGACCAATTTTCTTGGACCGTAACCACGGTATCTTATAAAAGCTCTCCAATTACCAAAAAAATATTGCCACAAAGTACTGACAAGTTTGTGATAGCATCAATCATTTAAATGGGACACCCTTATCTGCAATGGAATCCGTCAGTCGTTGATAGCGATATGAATCTTTTTTATTCGGCGACGCCTCGTTTTCCTTTTAACGCCACTCTTGTAAAAACTTCGGAGCACGCTTCGGATTACGCACAATTTGTCAACATCTTTACATAAAGCTTTTATGATTTGTACTCGTCATAATTTAACGTTGCCGACAGACTTACATTCATTAGGTACTTCGAAACCTCAAGAGTAGGTAGCGTTCGCTTCCGACTTCCGACAGACTTCGGTATTGTGAGATGATTATGATTTTTAGATTATTTAATAGATGATAGAACTTAGGTATACTACCCACTATGAAATGGGAGTTAGAATTAGCATGTTTCGCAAAGTGTAGTAGCCTTACCTATATGTTAGTACTACCTATTCTTGGAACTCAAGGTATTCAAATGTCTCGCACCCACAAGCCAATGAACCTGAAATGGGTTCAAATCCAATAAAAACAAAGATATCTTAATGAACAGTAGGTGCCATTATCTGAATGAAAGACATTGACGAGGGTTATCCACACGATATGGCTGCGCAATTCACTTAATGACCAGGTTATAAAACATACCCGTGGAATCGAGGTTCTGAAAAAATTACGTCCCATTATACTCGGAGAAGCTTGAATTTATCTTAATAAAAACTAGTTTTTGTAAGAGAAAGAAAATTCAACCCGCAGTGCTATGTATCACATGAAATTTTAACTTTAAACTACAGTTTAAAGCTAAACCACGCACACTACCTCCCAGCTATAATAAATCAAAATGTTCTAGAAAGAGAAATAAAGGATAAAATCTGAGTCGTCTCAGCCAAGTTTTCACTGCAGTAAGCCTTTGGGTTTTTGATACTGCGATAGTCTTGAAGTTTTGAAATATTATTGCCCTTACTAAGTACTTTTACGAGTGGTGCTTTTTCACGATATATCTACGGTTCGGCTGTAAGGAATTGAACCTAGAAGCACATAAGTAGGTGTATAAATTCTCGTGTTTTAGTTGCAGAAGTGCAGTGCACCTATAAAAATATCCATCTTCTTTTAAACAATAAACCACTTGTTCCTTACAAGAGGTTTTTTATTTGGTACAAGCTTTCAAAGCATGTCTAAACAGCTATTTGCTCAAAAGCGGAAGATGCGGCTTCAATCCACTTTTCTTTTTAAACCTTCCTTTTAGAGCCTCGGAAATCTGATAATCCTTATTCGCCAAGTTTTCCAACAAAGAATCTCATGCAGCTCATACAATATAAAGAGTAGTAAAAGTTCAGTAGAATAGTTTTTGTTTGTCCTACATTCGGTATAAAAAAGTGTTTATTAAAATTCTTCTCATAGACTCATATTAAATTGATGAAAATTTTTCGCTTTTTATACAAAAACATATTTTATTAAAAAATTAAAACTTTCTACCATTCTTTTCATAAACACAAGAGGATACATTTTTGTCACGTTCATTTTGTTCCGTATAATAATTCAGTGGCGTGAAAAAATTGCAACGCAAACGGTGGCGTGGAAAACTATGTGTGACATTTTTTTCGAATTGAAACGCATGGTCAAATCACAATGCGACCAGAATGTAGCTGACAGATTGAATGAAAATCAAATCTCTACTCTATACTTTTAAACAGAAACAAAAACTATACCAAATTGATTCTAATTTAAAAATTGCGTATTTCGAAAAAGAAAAGTATTAAATAATGTTACGCTGAAAAGTCTAAATCGTAGGCCGTTAAACTCTTATAAAAAAACAAAAGATTTTCTTCAAGTAAGCATATTTCTTCTACATCTCGCCAGCTTTTTAATTTTACGGTTATGAAAAAAGCAAATTGGAAGGACGTTGAAATTGTTCGACTATAACAAAGCCTGAATAATTAGCCTTTGTCTGCGTAATTACTTCAATGGATTCGGGGAAAATAATTGATGGACGGTCTTTATTATTTCAGTTGGTAAATTAAATTACCTTTGCGGCTTTACCTGAGTGCTTTTTCGTACCTAGCTACCAGTAGGAGAAATATGAATAGAGAATTATTACAATACCTATAGGAATTTCAGAAATAAATTAGGTACATTAACCGCATGGATTGTTTTACACTGAACGACTATAACCTGATTAAAACAAAATAAAAGTATTTTTTTTACCTTATTAAATTATTTTATCCATGTTACGAGTACTTAGTAGCGAACTATACGATACTAATAAAAACCTGGGGGTCACACTAATAGGTGGAGAAACTTTCATCTCAATTAATCAGAGTAGCAGCCAGCCCAACGTGATCTGTAATTGGAAACCCGATACTGATTGAAGTCAATTTCACACTTCTGAACACACTTCACATAACTTGAAATCCAATTAAAAATATTATATTTATGCTTTGGAAAGCATTTGGAACTATAAAAGTATATCGAGGAAGTGTAACAAGCAGCTTGTTAAGTAAAATTGAATCGTAATTGTTTCTTATAACTACTTAGTCTTGATTGGTTCTATATATAGATTTAGATTATAGATAGAATTAGGATTTACTAAAGATACTTTAAAAAATAGTGGCGAGGTATCTTTCTGCATTTGAACAAAAAATGACCATGTACGCGTATCTAATGGTTATTTGTCCATAATATGGAAGGTGCCATAGCTCAAATGACTACCTTATTTTTAGCCCAAATTCTCATTCAACACATTATGTTGGAATAACGCCAGTACGAAAAGTACACAGCTCGTTATGGATGAACGACAAAAATAAACGTCTACACAAC
>DWOF01000230.1:0-11733 GCA_018250795.1 Clito sp. Burns02 | reverse complement strand
CTATATTTTTGTAATAAAGAATTTATAAATGACGTGTTGATTTAAATTGCCAACGATTGAATCATTTAATACAAAAGATACGTTTCAATACTTAGACCTTATTAAAACGTTGCTTTTTTACGAGTGTGTAGTTCAATACTTAGCAAATCCCATTTCTCGATAGTCAGATTAAAAAAAATCTCTTTTGCACGATACGGCTTGCTGTGCTGAGAAACCTTTTAATACCTCCACCGGTTTCATAACCACGTATCATTGGATCCACCAAACGATCGCTTCGGCGAGAAAGTCCAGGAGCAATAAATAGTCAATCGGTAACCCACGGCGTCGCCATCAATTAAATCCCCGGACCGGTTCCGCGGCGGAAGTGTGGCCCTCGATAGATGTAATAAAACTTTTTACACGAACACTCACAAAAAATGTCGAAGGCTCACAACCAGAACTGTGGCCGGCGCAACCAGATCGGCGGAGTCGTGCGGTACGATTCGCTAATGGCCGGCGCGAAATAAAAAACCAAATTTATAATTTCGCCGGCGGAATAACAAGTAAACATCGTACTCGAGTGCGAGCTATTCGAGCCTCGGAGCTTTTCCCGGCTGCGAGTTTTTAACGAAAAATTTGGAGCGTCGAATTTCGTACAAAAATGCGAATTGATATCCCCTGGGCGAGTAGTGTTGCTCATTACGGCGGAGAGCCCGGCCGCGGCTCCGGCGGGCTCGGGAACACGACACCCCGCCCGGGGACCCTCCGCCGGCCCGCGCCTCCTGCCCGGGACATCTTCGCGGAACTCACGTACATGTTGTCAACTTGCTACTCTTCAATTACACTGTGCTCATTTAAACAAATGAAAACCATGGGAACTTACATGATTTATTAAGATTAGTTTGAAACACAGTGACTGCATCAAATTGAATAGATTTACATGAGTTGCAATTACGAGTACCTACTGCTGAGCATTTAAATGTTTACTTTTATTTACATATAAAACTAAATCATTACATCATGGAAGACGGTTTATTGTAAAAGAGCACGGACTTCACATAGGTATAAGTACACGTACGTACCCATTGTATACTTAAAGGTTCTTCTTACGAGACTGCGAATGTTTTGTGGTTATTTGATATTCGACAGTGACGAGAGTTAGCGATTTATGCGAAAGGGTAATACGGCGATGATGTGGGAAAAACAACTAAAAACTCATCGTCCAGTGTTCGAATCCACGCGATGTGGTTATCAGTGGTTGGCGCGGGGCGGCGGCGGCGAGCGGGGCGCAGCGCCCGCCATTGGCTGCTGGCTCGTAATCTCGCAAATGGGCTGCGCATGCGATTCTTAATATTTGCCCAGTGTAGCAGTTTCAAAACATATGCCGACCCGCAGCGTACACCGCCACCGTATCGTTTTCAAAACATCGCTCGCGCAATGAGGTCTCCGCGCCACACTAGCGCCGCTCGGCGGAGGATCGGCGTTTCCTCATTGAGCCGAGGCGCTGAATGGCGCGGGGTAATTGCAGGAATTAAATAGATCGATATCCACGTCGAGGATATTTGCAACAGTAAATATTTCAACAATGAAACCGTATAACATAATTAGTGTAACATAACGTTACGTTCGATGCGATATAGGTTGAAAATAAATAATGCAGCGGAGCATAAATATTTAGTAAGATATTTACACGTTACAATAGCGCTAAACAACAACACGGCCGGATTGGGTCAGCGTATTGTTCGCGGAGCCGCCGCCGGCGTTACCTTCGCCTCGGGGCAGAGCCCTAGCCGACAAGCAACAACAAATTATACCATTGGATGATCTAAAACTCGAATCAATATCTCAACGTTATCTTAGTAGGAAGGATGTCGAAAAAAAACCAGTTCCTGGATTCCGTCGGTTAACATGAGCCTTACTACAGAATGGTATGGTTCATTTTTTGCGGGGAGAGATTATTATGTGCGTCTGAGTCGGATGTAGTGCGGCGCGGCGCGGGCGTCGTTTTTGCGGCGACCGTCGTCGCTCCATGTTGGGCCGCGAGGGGGCCCATTCACTGCGCAATTGCCAATTGATGGCGCAAAACCCGATCCGCACTCGCTAGGGCTGCTCATCTCCACGCTTACTTCTCCACATATCCTAGGTCGATGACCGACACGGGCCTGTGTTATCAGTAAACGTTTATAATATATCATCGTCGCCTGGGTTGCTATTAGTGATCTTTCATGCAATTTTTCGTCAAGTATTGGCAATACGACAAGAGAGCGACAGCCCTCGCAGCCGCACATCCGCTGCCATCAGTCATGGCGTCGTGTGAGTGCTTCCAAGAAACAGTGACCAATTAATATATCCACATTTGGAGAAATGTTTAATTCATGCTCTCTCCGGCGAGTGGCCCGAGTGCTGGCGTCGAGCGCAGTAATGGCCGCCGATGCCGCTCGCAGCTTGCAGGTCTGGCAAATGACTTTTAAACCATCGCACGGGACATTACACACAATTGCTTGGAAGTCGGCTAAGTGAGAGCGCCACGGACAATGAAATATATGTTTCATCCATGTGTTGGACGCGATGTACGCCGCGTTAACATGCGCGGTGGTTTAATGTTTTGTTATAACAGGAAGCAAACAGCGATTAGGTTGCATGATACGAGAATTACGAGAGGTTTGCTAGTAGTTACCTACTACAGCATTAACAGCCTAACATTCAAACTTGGGCCTACGGGGCAGCAAAGATATTATGACTATTATAACTTGAACGGTAAATGAAACCTGAAATAAATAACAAAATTGTATACAAGATAAATAAGAAGAAAAACGAATATCGGAAACAATAAGAACGGATTATTGACTGTTGCCAAAGAAAACAATCGCTGGCTTTTACAGATTACGGTGAAGGATGAGCAACACCGGCCGCCGACACCCGGCGATTGTGCCTCGATTGATATCTGTTGGTTACCTACGAGTACTTCCCATTCACATTTGTTGCTGTTCAATGACAATACTCAATACCTCGCGATTAATCATCTAAGTAGGTACCTACTCTCGGTGCCGGCGACGTTAGAAAAAGAACTAAACCCATTATGATAATCTCGTGTTAGCTGACAGAGTGCATACGTCATCTCGCTGGCCATTAACGAGATTAATCTGCATATTAACACGAACACGCCACGCGTTATCACAACACGTTGCAGTTTTTTACACACTTTATAGGTACCTACCGACAACTTGGAATGGCTAGTTTTTGTCGTGTTTGCTCGACGAAAAAGAATTGATGACTGTGTGTGAAAAATGGGTTTGATGAAAATATTAACATTATTGAGAAAACAATAGATTTATTGTGGTTATTAGATATGTTTTTGGAGAGCGATTACACAGTCATATTTTATGTTCGACAAAACAGTTCTTCGATACGTATCTAGATCTAATCTATAGAATAAATACGAGGTCCTATAGAGTCAGCTGTCCCGACGGTCACCACAGTCACCACTCGTCGATGGACACCTGAATAAATACTGTAAGCCGGGGGCCTTATCAAACCAGTACCTAATGTTGACACTCTTTCAAGGACATCACCTATCTACTCGTATATTGACTTACAATAATAATATAATCAATCTCACATGAGAAAAGAACCGCATATTGATATTTCCGACCGTCGTAAGACACAAAACTGTAACCTCCCTCAGTGCCAGATCGTAGATGACAGCAATAAAACTCGCAATAGGACATGAAATAACTGTGACACGGAAGGCATTAGCCGGCCGTACTCCGAGAGCCGAGACAGTGGTCATTCGGCTATTTCCATACTTCCGCATGGCCGGTTGGCCGGTTGGCCGGCGCTGCAGTAATTTGTTGGACGGCCTGTGATTTTTACAATTCTGCGTCCGCAAACGAGTTGTTCGCCGCGCTGTGTTGTGGATCATGCTTCGGACCCTGTCATGTGGAAAGTCAAAGCCCGGCGCTGGCCGCGATGCTAGACCGGAGTTAATATAGCACTCCGCCACAATATGCGTTCTGTATGCCGATACCTCTCATGCTTTGACCGTTAAACCATGACAGCGCACGCCCCACTCAAACAAACTACATATTGCTAATAAATAACAACACACACTCATACTACTAACTATACCTACTAACTGAACTCGTTTAGTTCAACCCGAGAGCCAGTCATCCTATAAATTACGTGTGGAGCTATTCTTGTAATGAAGATATGTGATTGTCAGCATACCCTCGGTTGTGCAGCGGTGGGCATTGGGCACCTTCGATCGTCTTATCTAAGATGCTGTATAAGTGTCTATGTGTTACTTAAATATCTCGTCCGACGCATTGTCTCGTCATAAATCTGAGCGTCGTTTGCGAAGTCATGGTCAAAGATAAAACGCACAATTCTGCTACAAATGAAGATTTAATGATACTGCAGGAGAAAGCCCATTTGTCTTGAGTTTTGCACATAAATTCTTATAAAAGCGTCATCTCTATTACGCTAGTTATTTTATTTCACTATTTCTAGCGTGATCGTCTAGCCTCCCATAGTGCCCGTTTATATGTGAAAGTTGGCATTTAGTGTCGGTGTTGCGACCTTTCGCAACATGTTTACTCCTGTCATAAGTTCATGGTGAGCACAAGAGCGGGATTTCCACGAAGTCTCGAGTGATTTGACATTATAGTTCTGATGGCTCACAGTAATGTTTGACATTTGCGTTCTTGCGACCAGCTCTATTGGGACAAATGATGTTTTAATTCGCGGCCACCACGCGCTGGGCAGCAATCAGAGGTTGCAATCTGACGCGAACACGACACACTCCAACAGCACTATCTAAGCGTTAGGTTCATATATTTATTGAGTTCGCGACATTGAAGAGGCAATACAAATGGCAGATATAAATAAAGGTACTTTAATCGCAGATTGTTAGTTGGAAAAAGTCTCCCTCAGCAGCCCTAGAGCAAGCGATACCAATTAAAATGGTAAGGAACCCGCTAATGACGGGCCCTAACGACCCTCCGCGCCATTACCCGGCCCCCCGCGACGGGCCGCGACACCGGCCAACCACGCCGTACATTTATTCTCATTTATTTACACTAATGACTATTAATAATTATCTTATTGATAGTATGATTATCATGAAGTACAAATATCCCATCGATTAAAGAATTAGATAAAGATCAAAACATCAGAATCCCTTACTGAAATTCACCTCCACTTAGGCAATAGTTATATTACATTCAGAAATCTATCAGAACCCCTATTGATATAAAATATTGATTAATATGGTCGCGAGTGAAGCCGCCGAAGCCCCGGCGGCGGGCGGCGCGCAGCAATATGCCGGGTGGTGACGAGTAAATCCTGGACACATCGCGTTATCGCGCGCACGTCTGGAAACGTTCAATACGCCCGATAAACACACTGCCGATTGTTAGCGCGGTAATGGCAGTACACACTCTCGTTAAACAACGATCTAAAATAGAGTGAACGAATTCGGAACCATTAGAAAAATGCAAACTATTTATTGAACATATCCGTAAAAGCAACCAAATATAGGTAACTAGGTAATTTATCTTCAAATACCATGAGAAAAATGCCTATTTTATTTCCCCAGCACAACCGGACTTTACACAAAATTAAACATAACCCGTCTTTCAATAACAGTAACCCCTAAATAATATTTTACTATTCTATACTTCGTTTATCAGTGAGTACTAAAGCGTTCGTTTCGGCGATAGTGTGTAGCGAGCGATATGTGAGCGGTGCAGACAGCGCGCCGGCGATAATGTCGCTCAATATTTCACAAATACCCTGTAAATGGATATTGTAATACGTTTTTTCAATAACTAGCAATATTCAAGCATAGAGAATACAGAATGGTATGAAATTCGACTAGAAATTCGAATCATTCGCAAGCGGTTTAAGGTATTAACATTACGCATTCTCAATTTACGGACATAAAAAAGTGTGATTGATAAATGATCTTAAAATGATGCCGCTGGCATGCCAGTGCCACACTGGCAGTGCATAGTGACGTGCTCGGCAGTCCGGCAGCTGCAGCCGCCCAACCTTGAACTTGACTTTGGCGCGACTTTCGCGAACACTCATCGTCCAGCCCCAAGGTTACACCGAGGAATTTATTTACAATTTACTATACACTGGCTCTTGCACGCGACCTCGTGCGTTTAAATCTTGATAAAAATACTTCTATATCCCGCACTCGAGATTGATTACCCACATGTATTCCACCCCTGTTTTTGCTCCCTTAAGAGTAGATTTCCGGGATAAAAACAATCTTATTTCCTTCCTAGGTCCCAAACTATGTCTAGACCAAATTTCATCTAAATCTGTTAAACGGTTTCAGTGTGAAAAGATAACAGAACAGACAGTTACATTTGCATTTATACTTGTAATAATATTATTTTAAATTTATTACCCGAGTGTGCATATAAGTAGAGCATATAGACTGTTGATTAACACGTGGGGTCACCTTTAGTGCAATTCGTGACTGTAACCTATTTATTGTGTTGTTTTTCGATAGCTACGTTGAGGTAATCGAGATATTAGCTTAGCTAGCTTTAAGTACCTCCTTTAAACATTTAATTATGTAAATATTTTTGACTATAAATAAGTATAAAAGTTTTAGGTTTAACTTCACCCTCACATTATGTTAAGTATGTTAAGTTAACCAGATTTTATCCAGAGTAATCCCGAGATGTGCTTTTAGTGTTGTCCGGAAAATATTACCATATCAAAAGTGACCCGTTTCAGGTTAAGCGCGATAAGATAAAGTAATTATAAATGTCTCGTATCTTCCTCGACCTATAATTTGGCTTGCAAAACACGTCGCGGTACAAATCCGGTTTTCATAGCTAAATGTCCTTTTAATTTAATCTAATGAGCTTCTATACGCGAGCAATCGCGACACTGTCATACATTTAATTCGCATACATTCAAATTGTTACGTAATTTCATGGCATAATACATATTTGGTTACATAATGTTTATATACAGTAGTGATGTATAGCCGCCGAGCTGACGCGGGAGTTCCCTCTGGAGCGGGCGTCCTGGTCCAGACAGGATGTCCGCTCCCATAAACGTTACATGGGATATATTGTTGGCAATCATAACCATATAAACTCTGCTAGAGTTCACACGTAGACCACCTTGGAATGGGGCGCTAAAGAATTTTGGAATTAAAATAAAGAGTATTTTATTAAAGTTAAGTAAAAAAAATATTTTAAAGGGACAAGGAATGTGTTGTAAGCAGCATGATGTATGATGGGTGTAATAAAAATTAAAACATAGGAGCATAAAACGTAATCGCGGCAACTAATCCTCGGAAAGCCCTCCATCGAACGTTCTGGACCTGTTTGAGTTCGCTCTCGTCCCGTGTCGTGGACTTGTTGTAGTTTTACGACGGCTTGTAAACCGGGATTAATGGAGATATCGCCTCCTGAAACCTTACCGGTGCTCTATGGAAGGTTAGAGCTTCCATTTGAGAGGGAACCGTAAAAATAAAATCATCTGACTAGTCAAACTTTGTATGATTTTAACATTCTGATTTTAGAAGCATTCTGCGGGTAAAAATAAAATCGTAACTCTCGTAAATGTTACAGTAAGAAGCTAAAAGAGCCCGGTGTGTGGACGTGTGAACAGTCCCCATTTGGCAACGAGTCCCCCATTATCTGGCGACGGCGAGCGCCTTAAGACGACGCCGGACAATCAGCATCATTACGGGAACCATTCGAGATACTTCCCGCGCTGGATATTCGGAAATTGCATGCCTTATTATTTCTGCCGAGTGTCTTGTGTAATGTGCACCGACATCCCCGGAGGAAAATATAAAGATCGTTTGTTTTTGGAATGGGAGTGATAGACTTGTAATAAACTTTTATGGAACAGCATCGCAAGTGTTTCATTTATAATGGCAATCCTTAACGCAGATGTGGAGGAATTTAAACCTAATTATTGAAACATCGCTAACTACTCGTCATACAATATTTTTGTCCTAAAGCCTTATGAATTCATCCAGCTATTCTGGATGAAATTACAGGTGCTATTTATGAGCGGGTTGAGCCCGACCGACCACCAGATAATAGACTGAAAAATGGTTCCTTTCTCGTCCTTATTACAGACGCGTGTTCATTTCGGAGCCCGAGGCTATTAGTCCAATCCAGTGGACAGCGAACAAAGCCTATCAGCTCAATAAACCGCGCCCTAACTTAGACCGCTTCCATTTTACATCCCGTGTCGTTGTAAGAAGATTTTTTATAATATAAAAGGGAGAAAGGATTTCTTTTTCAGCTCTTATTGTCGGGTCGTCGGCAGTCATCTCGCGAGAGGCGGAGGGCGCCGCGGGCTGCGAGTCTAATCCTGTGCACAATGGACAAAGCCCGCCGGCGATACACGCAAATTAGGAGCCTGTCATACCGGCTAGCTCGCCGCTCCTCGGACACCGTGTCCCACTGCTGTACGTACTTTACAACGTTTTATAATATAGGTATACCTACTCTACTCATGTTCAAGAAGCAACAGATGAATGCTGTTAAACAGACAAAATGTACTGATGATAATATACCTAGTAGGTACAATCGGAGAGGAAATCTATCATCGATATACCTAAAAGATAAAAATACCTATTACCGATGTTGTTTTGCTTCGGCATTCGTATCCAATTTGAATATTTGCACCATAAACAAATAGATTATCGCCAGCACTCGAATGAGTGGCCTAGTGTAGTGGAAAAATAACGTTTTGCGATAACAATGTCATGTCAGTCGCATATAAATAGAAATTAACAAACAGCGCGCTATGTGCCGGCGATAGCACATGCCAAAATATTTTTATTTACATAACACACGTTATCGCGCCGCGGCTGTACTCTTATTGATAACACCAGTTTGGTGTTTGGTCCCAGATTTAATTTAACAGATTATGCAACAGCGATACCTAGGTTAGAGAGATAAGTTACAAATTGTTTGTACAAATCATTTTTAAATTTTTATACCCTTCGCAATTTAGATATTCGTGTCCCTATTCGTTTGAGTAAAGGATCAAGTTATGGGATAGTTAGTTATGTTGGTCAAAATATAGATTTATATGTAGGTAAGTACCTACTAAAGGTTTCACACGGAACATGGTAGAGAACGCATAAGGCGCTTAAGTAAAGGCTGTAGTTAGGTACCTACCTACCTAGGTATAAAATGAAATAAAGTCGGTAATGTATCAGGTTCCTATCGTGTCCCTCCAGCGGCGCCGGCGCGAGGTAATCCTGTGCGATGTGAAAATAACTATTGTCACTCTTCTATAAACTAATTGCATTTGTTTATTAGTTAATAGGCCACCAGTATTCATTATCTAACATGAAAGTTTAAAAGGTTCGAAGGTTCGAAAAAGAAACCATATCCGTATCACATTCATAGGTACATCAAATTGGAATGTGTCTCTTGATTCTTGTTAGATTCTTATTAGAACTACCTATCATTGGTACCTACATATAAAATAAAAGGCTATGTTACGGATTGTAATGAACCTCTAGATTGGGTTCCAGAAAGTTCTGATGAGCATTCACAACCGGCTCCATGAATTAGATCACGACGTCGTACGTGGCGTACACATCCACACATTTCGATTGTCTAAGTTCAAGGTCACGCCCCAAGGTCGACCAGCCGAACAAAGAAATATTGCTAGCACACGGGATATTTTACAAATTTCATTTATGGGATCATGGCAGAACAAGTTTTATTGGCATTTCTTATCTAACATACGACCGACGAGCGCTCGGAGCCCGACTTCGTCTTTGTTGCGAACAACCGCGACACGACTCTACCACCTACTGATGTATATTATTGTACACTGCATCTATATGTTTGGTTTAGTCGAGTCGGCTAGTGAGTATGCTAATTAGATTCTAAACACGCTTTAGGCGTAGTCGCATAGGTACTCGTTCGTGTTTGTTTTTTTTGTCGACAGAAACACGGCACGACACGGCTCCGTTACGAATTACGCGAAACCGACATAACTGATAGAACGTTCCGGGTGCCACCGAGCGGGTGTCACAGTTATCGAGTGTAGTGAGTAGTAGTGAGTTCGTCACGAGGTCAACGTAAGGTGTCGCCGGCCGGCGAGCGGGCGTGCGCCCCCGGCCGGCTGAGCACTCACCGGTGTCGGCGCGCTCCGCCTCGTCGTCCGACTCGGTGCCGGAGTCCCGCTCCTCCACCTGCAACAACAAGAGCCAGCTCAGCGGCGCCCGCGGCGGCCGCCGCCCCGCTCGCCGGCGGCCCGCGGGCGCCGCGGCCGGCGAGCGGAGCGCGCCCGCCGATCGTTCCGCTCCTTTGTTCTCGCCCGCGAGGCGGCCATTTTCTGTTAGCGGTGTGACCTTCGCGGCGTCTCGCCGGCCGGGCCGCACCGACACCCACCTTCTCGGAAACGTTCTCCTCATTCAACGAATGCGTTCGCAGCTTGTGAGTCAGAAATTTGAGCATTATTGAGCCTCGGCCCGCCGGTCCTCCGCCGGAATCGCTCGCGCCGCGACCCGGGCCTCGCGCCGCCGACCGCGACCCGACGCGCAACTGCCGATCTCGAACTGGACGCCCTCACGCCTCCGGCGAACGTTCCGAAAACATTTTAAACCTCAATTCGATAACATATCCGCATATCACTTCCGCGAGCGAACACCCGACCGCCTCCCTCGAACGCCGGACTACTACTAGTTTAGTTAGAGTAGCCTTGCGTACGACGCAGTCAGCTGAAGTGGGTACGACTCATTAATGCCGAAAGGGCCTAAATGCGATCGCGCTAAATACCGCTTCTCGAGGCGAATTTCGGTATCGAGCACCGAGCCGAAGGAACGGGAAGGATTATAAAACGACTTTTAGCTCGAAAACTAGCTCAAATATCGCGTAAAATGTTTTCGAGTGGCACTCGAAATGGACTCGCCCGGCAACCCATTGATGACAAAGAACCGGAACACGCAGAGATCGGACGCGATTGGACAAAACATTACAGAATAGGATCGAAATTTAATGCAATATCTGTTATCTCGCTCCGACACGAGCGGCGGCTCGTCTCCGACAACCGGAGCGGCGCGCGACGAGGACGGCGAGAGCGATACAGGTTCAAGTTATATAACACCGAGTTGATAATATATCGCTGATAAAAAGTTGCGGATGTAAGCAAATGTGGATAAGCCATAAGCCTTCTGACTTTATGTAGGCAACTGCTGTCTCGTAGACAATACAAGGGACAATTAAACCATACTGACTCGCTGAAATAAAGCGAATGGTAATATTTGAGTAGGAATTTCTTATGATAGGTAAACGAAAGGATGGAAAGCTGTGGCCTGTGACTTCCCAATAAAGTTATTTCGAAAATCGTGTTACTTAGTCCAGCAGATGGATTTATGGAACAGCGTGGTGGAATATTGCAAAACACGATATTCCATCGGATCGTTACGTTAGTCGTATCCATATTAAATAGCGTTATCGTAATTTACATTCGGGTGCCATAATGAAACGCGGCCATGCTGTTACCTGCCTCTCGCCTCTCTCTCGCACACCGAAGCGCGCTAAAATTCAAAATATTTGCGAATTTAACGCTTACCTACAACGATACTGCTAGTTTTCACTTCTTCTATGGCATGTATTGGTTTTCCTCGTCATTACATGTGGTGAAATAGATATTTGGTGATTCATTAACCGATTCCGTGCGGATGGCACCATAGTGGTGCCATGGAAATCTTTTGTGTCTGGCGTATGGCACCCGAGAGGT
>DWOF01000229.1:0-11737 GCA_018250795.1 Clito sp. Burns02 | reverse complement strand
GTCTTACACGATCAAATATTAAAACAACACACTCAAGTGCACATTAAGAATTCAAGGCGCGCCGGGCGTCGCAGCATTGTTTAATTTTAAAACGATTTGAGGCGAATCCTTCCATTAAACAATTAACCTATGTTCGGAACTATGTTTGTACAATGAATTGGAAACTCCGGTTTGAAATTGTTTTTTTTTAGCCTTGGCATCGATAGATGTATGTATGTAAATGTAGGTTATGCGAATATATCAAACGAAAAGCATGAAAAATAAAGGTTTGATAAAAACCTAAATCAATAACATACAAAATTCAGTTATAAGCTCGTAGTTTTAAAATATTTTTCCATACAACAAAGAAGATCCACACAAAATTGTTTTAGTACCGGGAAGAAGGATGTGCTCGTATATGGGAACAGGATAACAGATTTATATCTAAACTTCGATAGTGAACCTTACATTGAAGCCGCTGAATGCGCTCCGCGCTGCCATGTACTCCACACTGCTCTTCAAGGCTACATTGTGTTTATTCAATTGTTCATAAGTTCAAAATGACACCCATAAAATTTACGCATAGTGATAAAGCAAATCTCGAGGACTTTATACACGAGTTATATGAGTGAAGGCCCTAAAACGCGCCGAATTCGATCTCTTCAATATATTAAACCGCATTGAAACGTGCCGATTTAACGAGCCACTCCCGAAATTCGTGATTTTGTCATCACAGACTCCCACTGATGAGAAGCTCGTGCAATCAACGGAAATTTGGCCTCCGAAGAACTTTCGTTGACGAGTTTTGAACGGAAATAATTAGGGCAAGAATTTTTAGTGGATCCAAATATTTGGCACTCCGGCTAGTGAACGGCTAGGGCGAGCTTTGAGTGCAGTTTTCAGGCAATAAGCACAAAAAGGTTTGGAACCAGAAAGCTTTGCTTATTGATTCGTCGAACTCTTTTCTTAATGACCATGAAAACATGCTTTTAGGAAACGTTTTTACACTAATATTAAAGTTTACATGACCATCGATAGAAATGGCGAACATAAAACAAAATAAACGGTATAATAAAAACACAAATCCGGGTAGCATTAAACGTGTTCGCGCGTATATTGAAAACACATTTAATCATTAATATTATTCGGGGCTTAATCAAAGTCCGTTCGTCCTAACGCTGTTGACACGGCTCACACGAGGACGCGCACGTCCGCGGCCCACGTACGCCCTCAACCTATCCCGCCTATCCCGCCTATCCCTGGCCCACAATTACGACTCGTTATGAGATTATCCGGGGCTTACGCGGGGTCAGCGCACCCTGATAGCATTATGCGAGGACATAATAGCCCCCAATTTTTATCAACACTGTCCAATTTTCTTGCGGAATTGAAAGTGGTTTACGGAAGCCATTGTTGCGGATTACTTTTGAGATAAATATACTATACAGCCTCCTTTTTTATTTCGGTTTGATGGGATTTGTTAAGACAGTTAAGGAAACGGTTGTCAGGATCGACTGTTATTTGAATGAATCGAATGATTTTATAGTTACGAGCTTACACTTGAAACTAATCAAATAATTTGTTTAATAAATAAAAAAAAATGATTGCGGTGTGCAAAATGAAAGCGAGCGCTACCAGGACAACATAACTCGTTAGGGCCGTCTTACTAAATCCAGTTTGGCGGGCGCGCGACGGCAAATTGTATTTATTCGTGAGGCCGGTGATTCGCGACGCTTGTTAGCGAATTCTTTTTACAGCGTTTCAAATTTCGCTCCGTCAGAGATGTCGCCTAACGAAGCCTTCTTTGTGTTATGATGCTCTGCCAACGAGTTGTCTTTTAAGTATTTTATTCTCTAAGGCGACGTCTCATTGGCCCGTTTGATCAGAATCACGATTTCAATTTATACGTATAGCTGAAATTTATAACCAAACTTTCTCCTATACATAACCAGCATTGTGTCCATGTACGATTAAGAATACAAATTAAAGTTTGTATGGGTATTTAATGAATATTCTTGTGTTTTTATCCAAAAATAGACGTATGAAATCTGTATGAAATTTAAGCAACATTTCAGTTGGTACAATAACTAAAGGTCTCATAGCTTAGTCTCAGAATCTCGTTATTAAGTGGTCTGAAACCTATAGAGCAGTGTGAGTACCTACCGAATTAGAATTCGCAAACTAAATTAACGTCTGCTACTAAGGCTCCATATAAAACGTAAACTGAAATAGATTTAATTAATTAATCTGAATCGTTTAGTGAGCTTACTAAAATAACCTACCAGTACCTATACCGAAATAACTTTGATCCTGTACTATTTTCGTTCTCCAAATATGCACTAGTAGTTTCTAATCATTCTTTGCTAAATAATAATCCCCGAGTAGAAATATAATGTTTTTTCTTCCCACTTAAATGAAACGCTCAGCTAGTATTTCATAACTTTAAAAGCTCTGTCTATTACAACACCTCCCCTATCACAAAACAATATCTGAAAGTACCCTTGGGTTTTTATTTACCGCGAGACACTAGCTTCCTGCCGCGGCGCCGCTTGCCTTCATTGAAGCCCCCTCTAGTGTGACAACAAAGCTATTGCCCCTAAATGATCCCTCACGTCTACGGTACTCCATGGTTTGCCACCACTTAGAAATACGTGAGGGGTGATAATTTGTAGAGTTTTTAAAATAGATGAGTTTGTGGCTGTAAAAAAAAGCAATAATTAATATAATAGTTATTCGTATGCAAAAAAGATCGAAAATGTCTCGTAACTACTTTAGAATGCCGTTTTCGTTTCCGATATTGTTTCAGCAGTTGGGAATAGTTGGAAGGGACGTTTTTTTTTCAATTTTAATTAAAACCCATTCCGGCGCTGGTTTTAATTTCCGTTTGGGTCAAGAGTTTCATGTGACAGCCAAATTTCGACCCCAACTTTGTCGGTGTCGCGCTGAGGAGCTAACATCAATCACTTTTTATTTCAAAACCTATGAAAATCAAATCTTTATGACTTCTTGATTCTTATTGAAGAATTTTCAAGTTAAATTAATTTATTTCCGAAATACATAGTTTCGAACTCATAGCGAATAGTTAATATAACTTTTCGCTGCCCTCCGGATGGTCCACTACAATTTCCAAAATAAACTGTAACATTCCCTCTCCGAGTATACGAGCGTCGCGTCCAAAAAGTTCTCTTCCAAACAAATTGTTACGGGCTTTAATAACGGTAATGTCGCGCGGACCATTCACACACTCGGTCATATTTCGTCAGCGAGATGTATAACAGCTATGTAAGTTACTAATGTTTCGACAGTAAAGTATCAGTATCAGTATACTTTTATTAGTGTGTCTTATGATTATAATAATAGCGAAAAATGTTAATATTTAAAGTAGTAGTGTTATCCGCGAGCAATGAACTCATAAATCCTCCCACGGCCGAATACCTTCTATTAGGGCGGAGGTGAATTTCCTCACAGTGATGTTACCTCGTGAAGCTTATGTCTACCGGCGCCCCCGGGGGAGCGACCGCAAGCCTGGCTTTGTTAGGCCCTCCTCCGGGACCTTGTAGGGATTTGTAAGTCATCAGCGTACAGCGCGGAAACTCTTTACGTTACCTTCAGGTATATTTCTGCTTTTATCATTTTTATTAAGTTTGAAGTTGAGTGTGCATGTCTGTGAGTAGGTACCTACCAGTTGTAGTACATCAGGTGACCTGCTTGCACGTTTGCTGTAAAAAAACATGCATTAGTTAGGTACTTCGTAACTTGAATGTTTGATTGATCGAATTTCATTAAGCTTAATCTATGGAGCGAGGAAGCAATTTTGTTGACAGTGGAGCACTAATAGATTTAAGTTTACGATCTTCCATTCAATTTGTCTAAATCGTCGGTAGTGAAAGCTTTAGATTTTTTTGTAGGCTCTAAACAGTAGGTAGGTACGGGCGATCGAGGGAAAGGATTTCGGAATGGAACTTCTAAGGCCACATTACGGTTGAAGGGTCGCGTAACAAATTCTGAGAAATGGTCTCCGCTTGAAAGCATCCATATATTGAACGGAGTGCCGACTGCGCCCAGAGCCTTACTTCTGCGTCTGGCGTTTATAGACGCTCGTTTCTCTGACGACGCTTGCGTTATTAAACCTGAAATGTTGTAATTCTTTGTTTTAAGTGTTAACATTACTAACTCGTTATATCTGTGAGCTGAACGTTCTACTATTGGACGAAGACAGGAGGCTTTATTTCAACAAGTAGGCTTTAATATAGACCGCCTTGTGAAAACGTCGTGACGTCACCGAGAGCCCTTTCAGTAGGAAACAGGGAAGCACATAACTCCCACCGCCGCAGCGCGTCACGTACGTTGATAGGATTATAATGAATAATAATCTGCATTATGACGCTCTCACATTCTGCGGGGACGTGTTGGCTTAGCTGCTGTTTTAGGCCTTACTTGACACTTCACGGCGGGTTATGAGGGCAGTATAGTGTAGGCTGTGTTTATCATGGGAAGGTATCGGCGCAGTCCGCGCGTGCCGCTCGCAATACGCGGGCCGTGTTCCGCCGACAGCGGGATGTATTGCGCGCTAGATTTATACGTTGATTCAATGCAGCTGATGCTAAAACACATTGTTACAAACATTACACTTACAGGTGAATTAATGGATACATTAATTAATGAATCATGAACATGCATAGCTTGATGTGGATTGCAGGCGATGATGAAAAAGATGAATCAAATCTCATTAATTACTTACTACCTACGAGGTGCATTTAATTTTTAATACTATTCTATACTACTTGTCCAGTTGACTGGGTAGTGAGGTATAAAGCGAGTGCAGTCATCAATCAGCGGGACGTGTGTCTATCTTTGTTTGTTTGTTTGTTATCGACGTGCGTGGGCCGAGCGCCGAGCACCATCCGTCTCCGTCAACGTGTCCGCTGTCCGTCCGGGGACGGCGTGTTTCAAACATGCTGGACTTTCTTATAAATGGGAATAAAGTTTATCCCCACAAAGACAATGGAATGGGAAAAACGTGTTACTACGATTACATACTGCAATTTAAAACAATGGTACTGTTAGAGGTATATAGATTTTTTTTTAAAAAGAAAGTAGTTAGATATATTGTACATTTCCACAAACGAGTCTCTAACTAAACTTTGGAGTATACCGTCACATATAAGTTTTGTAGTTCTCCAGTAAAAATGCAGATAGCGCGGTCTTATTTGAATTTCCTGATCAAACTCGGGAAGTTTAGCGATCAGGAGTATCGATAAACGGGATGACGTCTCTGGATGCGGGGAAGTCCCGACATAATAAGAAGAAGCAACATTCTACAGCTTTCAGTGATTTCAGACTAAAAGATTTGTATAAAGACAAAATATTAATGGATGCGCGTGTTTCTTTACCACTTGACAGTAAATACGTTTTTTCTATCCCCTGTAGATATTTGGATCCCCAGGTTGGTTTAACGACTACTGTTATCGACGTAACAAAGGCTCTCCATATCGCGGAAACACGGAAATATTCAAACACACACCGTGTAAACACGTAACGCCCATAAACGTACAACAAACTCGTAACGTTTAAAGCCCGTAAATTTCCTATGAACATAACTGAAAACCTGAAAACACACACTCGTAAAAACTAAAGCAACAGAATTTACACTTTTAATAGTGTGCTCTGTGAAATTGTCGTTTAAATTTTTAAGCTTAAATTCGCATAAATTTAGATTATGTTAAGAAATTCATAGTGGAGAGCGGCATGCAAATGTAACGAGCTTAGAGGGTCAGCCACACGGGGCGGCCGGGGCAGACAGGACTGGTGCGCTGGACTTGGAAATAACTTCTAATTAGAAGATACAGAATATCCGAATAATATCAAAACAGGCATCTTCAATAATAAATTACTAAATTTTAAAAAGAGCTCAGAAACATCCAGACATTTGCGTATCTGAAAGGATTAGTAGTGCTTTAATTGAAGGCTACTTTAAAAATCTAAGCAACCATTTCAGTACCTTAAGCTTATCCAAACTACAGTTTTTCTTTTTGAATTTTTTAGTCTAAAAAGAAGACTTTATAATAAAGAACCGTAGTTCTGACAATACGAGATTAAACAAATGATATTTACAAACAATTCTTGGAAGTCTCTTTACAAGTCCCATTTTAATATCATCAAAGATTTTAACCTCAAAATTCTCCCAGTTCTCATGTCCTTGCGAAGGCTGCAGCGTATAAAAGCCGTTTTCAGGTTTCTTTGTTTAAGTGTTGTGAGCATGAAGCACTTCGAACGAGCGAGGCTTTATTTTCGCAAGTAATTCCAGTCTTGATTAAAATATTTTATGAGCAGTACACCACTCATCAACGCCTCCTACAGTTTTGTTCCCAAAATTCAACATTTAGATAAATTGAGGTCTGTATTTACACAGCGCAGTTTACTCGCTGTATATAAATGGATTGTAGGTCTTAGAAGAAAATAAATAAATGTAGATCATTTGGAACTTCTATTTTAAAAATTGTTTTGGGTGTTGTTGTCGCTCAATATTGTTTGTACGGCTCAACTAGTGCGGAAGTAAGAGATTGATAATATTGATATTGTATATTTGTCGTCTGATCGCATAGCATATTAACAGGCAGTCAATTAAAATTAATTTTGTTCTATCAATTAACAAATGTTACCTTCGTTTGTTAGTGAGGTCGGTATTTCAACTGTTCTATTTGTGTAACGTTTTTCGCTCCAAAAACTGCACGCGTCCTCGTAAATTTGGGCGTGACTCCGCTATAAATTGAATCACGTTTCGCGTCAACAAGCAGACTCTGCGCCCACAATTCAGTTAAGTCAGTGGACTGATGTACGCTCGCAATAAACACAATATACGGCACTCGCGATTGCCAGCCGAGGTAACAGCTTGCCCCTACATCCTCGTCATGTTCCCACGAAGAATATAGTCTAATGCTGAATGAAAACATACTCGTATACAAAAAAATTGATAAGAATATAGCTCGGTAGGTATTCATGAGGTCTAGTCCGTATTTATACAAAAATATTTCTTTCGACGGTTTGTTAAAAAATTCATATTAGTTTATATCAAGCAAGTTGATAAATTAAATGTAGGTAATGTAATAATGTGGCACTTTTGAAGAACGATCAAATCGCGTTTTAAAACCTCGTAAAGTGTTAACTGGGTACTATTTTAAGGTTCTTGCTTATTTTAAACTTATTAAAACGTTGCCATTTACCTAATGTAGCATGCTGAAAGCTTTACGTAATTACACTTATTTTTGAATGTAATCAATTTAAACCAAGAAAAAAAACACATTTTTAAAACGTCAAGTCACGTAAACGCTGCTTTAATTTTATGTTTTTTTTTATAATTTCATATTTTTATTTTTTTTCAGTGGGTATTGAACCCAGGACCACCTAAACTACTCACAAGTATCTACTACGCAATGCGAGACGTACAATACGGTATAGTTGAGAACATAGAAAAGACCGATTACTTAAATAGGTTATTTTGCGATGTTTTCCTTTATCAATAAACTAATTAAGTACGTTACAGTACCGAGCCACACAAGTTTCTGTAATTAATTAAACATTATAAACAGCAAATGTAACTAATTGAACCGTCGCTGCAATTTGTTCCCACTTTACACGTTCTCGTAAAATTTAATTGAATTCGATACACATACGTTAATTGCGGGAACAATAATGGCCGCCGTCGAGTCGCTCCATCGACATTATAATAAAGGTTTTGGTAATCAAGTTACCTCTTTAAACGTGCTTTAATGAGATTACCCGGTGGCCTGCTCGTTTATTTGCTTCTCTACGCACATAAAACAACGTTATACTTTTGATGTTCTCATTAATGATGCGCAGGGGAAAGCACTATGCTTTGTCATTGGTTCGAGTTAATGACTGGGCGGCGCGCCCTTTGATTGCGTGTCCTCCGATACCGCGGCGATTGAACGAGATGCTCCGACGTAAGCTCATTATCCATTCTGTAATTAACGAGCGGGTGGTGATTGTGAAAGTAATAGAGCAGCAACCCGCGCGTAGGTTGCCTAAAGTGAAGTCACACCAGGCGGCCTGCGTACTTAATACAATACAACTAATTCTAAAGATTAAATTAGAAACAAGCAGCCAGATTACAACTACAGCGATCAAGTTCCACAGATGAAGCAGTCGCCCGCCGGCACCGAATCGCAACATGAATTCATACGCGCTGTTATAATTAAACGAGATTGGATAATTAAATAACCGATCTTAATTACTCTGTGTACAGACGGTGTGATAGTCCCTCGGCGGCGGTAAGGCCGGCGACACGCGAGCCGGTGAATCAGCCGGATCGTTCGCAACACCACTGTTAACAACTAATTCCCTCTAATAGAAAAAAATGTTGTTTGTACTTAAAAAGAAAAATTTTATTTTCTCGTAAGACCCTTAAAAACATTTTAATCGTAAATAAATGAAGTACTCGTATGGAGTTCTCTTGCGGCCAATGTAGAAAAGACATTAGCTTAGAGTAGATTATTTCGCCTTCATATGTGTCTATAGGGGCATTAGGGACTAAGGAATGATTACTAATTGAGTATTAAAAAACGTTCCGTTTGTAAGCTGCCTATTTTATTGTATGAGCCATCTCACAGCAGCTGTTTCCCACAATTTAACCAACTCCAAATGAGCTCTGCTCCATAACCATAAAGTCCATATTTCCGTACCACTTAAGTGCATGCTATAATACTATCAATATTACCGTTTAACCACAACAGGGTGAATATGAACTCTGTAGCAACTGAATAGAGTTTAAACTTGCGTGAGTGGTGCAGAGATTAAAGTTGTTTCACACGGCACGGTGTACCGCATCACTCCGACGGTCCCATGTGGGGGGGCCTTTATTAGTGTTCGGTGTCGTTTTCATTACTTACAATACATATTCAAGAGCTGGCTGGGATTTGATTCAGTAAAACAACTTCAAATAACATGCATGCTTTTGCTTTTTAGGATTGCATTTTTAAATTCAAATCTGATAAAAACAAAGGTAGCAAACAAACCACAGCTTACTTTTAAGTAATTGACTAATCCATGTAATCTCCGAGATGCCCCGGGCGATTGCCGATCAACATGAGCGTTTGTTGCCTCCTTATCAATAGAGACGGCACAAATAACACATATCAGTCAAATAACTCAATCTAAAGACACCATAGTGGTATCTAGCAACGTTTGCATGAACATTTCCGTGGAAATCGAATTCCAACCCCGTTCCCCGCGCACGGCGGCGCGTCACGCGAGCTGCCGTGCCTCCGCGCCATCCACGAGCGCTTGAATTATATCTGCTTTTTGTCATTACCACCGGAACCTTATTGCTCTGCGGTGACTTGTTCCCATTTACATCAGTTTTTACCACCTTCCGGGAAACTATGTCAACTTGCTATTTAATTCTATTATTGCTGGGAGAACTTATGGACAGTTATACCACCACATCGCTATAGTTCGCGTGTTTCGGCTGGAAGATTATAGAAAACCACAAAATAGTTGATTAATATAAAATACGCATTGTTATAGCAGTAAAAACGATTTATATATGTGAAGTACCATTAATCAAACAATCCATTTTCATACAAGCTAGGTAATTCGCATGTCATTTTTGGCAGTGAACATCGCACAAAAAAGGTATCTATCATTAACCAAGATAAATGTGTTTTTTCTTGTCTCTGTCTAAACTAACACCGCGACCCCTGGCACTGACGTGTGCTCGTGATAAATACACGGCAGCCGCCGCCGCGCGCCGCAACTAGCTTGATGATAATGCTAGGTTTCTTTAAAATGCGAGGCGTTTAGAGCCGAATGTATTATCGCATTATAAACCGTCTAACGAGGTCGCAGTCTCCATCGCGGCTGCGGATATTGCATTCCATTGCAACCTATAATTTTACCAACTTAATGCTATTTAAATAAAAAAGCACTATAATAGGGTATTCAACCTTCTCCTACTTGCGAACAGAGTGAAGGCTTTAAATATAGTTGTGATGTTACCTACAGAGTTTTACATCTTTCACCCTTGTTGGCTTTCTGTAATTATAAATACGCACCACTATTTTCATTAAAATCGATAACTAGGTAATTAATATTTAATATTTGCTACCGTCAAAATTATTATCGGTAAGGCAGATCGGTTATAAATTATATTTGAACTCAATAACTTTAATCCAACCAATAGTGAGTAATAAATACTTAATAAACCATTTTCGCTTTATGCCACAATGCGACTGAAAGTATTGAAACCTATAATTTGCATCATTTATTCGAATTGTTATATAATTTAAGTAATAATTGAGAATTTCATTTTTGATACTTTTTACCGTGTTTGCCGAGAGCCAGTACAAGTAATGAGGTAGTAATGAAGTACCCGTTTTTGTCTGGAAAATATTTGAAGATGTTCACATAAAAATTCCTTAATAATTTTAAAGTAGTACCTTTTCTTTTATTCAGTGACAAAGCATCGGGAGCATAAATCTCCGGCGAGGACACCACAATCAAAATTTCATGGTACCCCCGCAAGAGGCGAGCGTAACTAATGTATCCGCGTTCACACACGCGTTATGTGAAATATTAAAACGTTTCACTCGGATAAAGAGTCCGAAACGCGTGTTCGCTAATATTTTATGTTATCACGCGCTAACCTTGTTTTATATCGCCACCTGTTGTACACACACACAGCGGCGACAAGCGAACTACAGCATAGGCTACACCTCTTGTACTCGATTGCGATCCTCTTTGTCTTAGTGGGAGCAAAATCCTATCGCTCTCACGCTACCAGGTACCTTTGAAAACTTACCCCCGTCACAAAAAAGATGGTTCACGTTACCGTAGAAAATACTTCGATTTCTTCTTATCTGTTGGGTACTTGTGTGTTTGATCTTTGATCGTTTTCCCATCCTCGATGGAACAACACGTCGCGGTCGGAATTTCTCGGATGTTTGTTATGTAGGCTGCAATAACAGGCCAACACACGGAATGCTCGAATGTTTTCACGAAAAAACGTAACAAAGGTCATTCGCGATATACATATAACCGAGGTATATACTCGCATTTTTTTTATAATAATAAATTCTTTAATTCAGTGATCGATTTTCAACAGCCTCATTTCAGCCGTTGATAAAGAAACATCTCTTAGCAATAGTGCTTTTCTCAATTAAAATAATTCCCATATTATCAACTCCAGCCCTACAGTGGCGGCGGAGGTACGGTCGCCGACAACTCGCGCCATTGTTCCCGAGGCTGTTATCCTGCGAATGGAGGCGCGGCCTTAGAACAACGATCCGGAAGTGGATTACACGCGTTAAGGAGACGATCACGGCTGTGGACTAAAGGATTCCCAGCAGAATGTAAATTTTAGAGGATGTGCTTTACGGCGAGTCTAAATAAGTAAGACTGGCGTAAACTACGAGTAAGTTAAGAGATTATAGGAATTTCATTCTAGCATTCACTATAACATGAGTGCACAATACACAGAAATTATTACCACACTATTAATAAACAGCAAACGACAAATAGCCTCTATTTCCCAGTTATATTCCGTGTGTGCGGTCGAAATACATGCAGCGGCCCCTGTCTACGCTCGCTTGGAGAGTTGCAAAGCGCACTCGATCGCACGACACCGCGACAAAGCGTTCTAGGTGTTAAGCAAATAGCTCGCTTTGCCGAACAACTTTTACACGAGCACATCTGCGGGCGCGCGCCGGAGCCCCGAGCTCCGATTGCGGCTGGTTCGTTT